>JAHPZR010032676.1:10000-19083 GCA_019787425.1 Platygyra sinensis | reverse complement strand
ATAAACCAAAGGTCCTGTCTCCTGCATCTTCAGTGTTACATAGCCAGCAGGGGACATTAAAGAACCCACACACATATCAAAAAGAGTAGGGCACATAGTTCCTGGTGTTGTGGTCTGACCTTGTCTCACAGGTTGGTGCAAGCCTTCACATTGGGATAACCTCATCGCACCTTTCCCCCTTAGACAGAATTGTCCAAGAAAAAATTACTATATAAAAAGTTAGTGTAACTATGCTCTGGACCTAACTCAGGCTTGCTACAGGTCAGGAAAAAATGACCATGGAAAAAATTCTACAAGGTCGGGAAAAATTGACATTTTAAAGAAAAGTCAGGGAAAATTGAAATAATTTAACATGGCTAATTTAATAGCATTGAACTTGCTGGAAGAAACATTTGTGGTCACTGTGATAATATTTTTCCTTAATGAAGAAGGAAAGTTCATTACTTACAGGTGTATCTGTCTTAATGAATGAGCAGGAAGAACTGCTGTAAGCTCACAATAGCAGCTGCTAAGTCCTCGATTTGACGCTGCGTATTTGCAAATTGTAAACGTTATTTTTATCAGGGAAAAGTCAGGAACTAGTTCTGATCAGGAGTTTTGAAAAGTGATGTCTATCATAACCGTGTAACTGCCTGGAAATTGCTATATTATGAAAATATCTTTCCTCTACTTTCAGGCACAGGCAGTCAAAAGAGCCAAGTCAGAACAGCCTTCCTTAGAAAACAAGAATAAATGCTCTAGCGAGGATAAAGAACCAGTGCAAAGTTATGTGGATGAAGAAAGAACAGAAACAGAAAGTGTATCAAACAGTGATAGTAAAGATGGAGGTAAAAGAGGGAGCCCTCATGTTGAACAGAAAGAGGTAGAAGGGCAAAATGATCTGCCAAAAGAAAGCAAATCTGGAACTGAAAGCAAGGAGGAAAAGACAGCAACAAAAAGCACTAGCAAAAAGAAAGCAGAAAAAAGAAGAGATTCAAAGAAAACAAAGGATAAAGATAGTAAGGAAGACACGAGTAAGAAGAAAGAAGATACATTATCAGGAAACAGTGGTGATATTGAGATGGCCTCTAATGAAGAACACAAGAAACACCAGGAAAAGAAAGAAAGCGAAAGTCACAATGGAGAGAAAGAAGATATTGACAAAGTTGACGAGAAGGATAGTGCAAAAAGTGGTGAAACAGAGAAAAAGGGTAGCACCAGCACAAAAAGAACAAAAGATGAAATAAAGACAGAGAACAAGGGTGACGAGAAAAAAAACCACTTACTAAAAATAAAAATGATAAGAATGAAAAAAAGACGAAGGGAGGATTCAGTGACTTCTTCTGTAAGTAAAATGTGTTCTAGAAAAATCCATACCCTCCCCGTATTTGGCTTCCCCACTCCCCCTCCCTGCTCCTTATGTCTCTTGAAATTCTAGTTTTGCTTGTAATGTAGTTAAAATAAAGAAAGAAAGGAATAACGGAATGTTGTCTGTTATACTATGTGATAATCATTTGCACATTCACTAGCACCTTCTGTATTTAATCATATACACTTGCACTTTAATTGCAGTATATAGCATTGTCACACGCATATCCGATAGTATGTATTTATTTGCATTGGCTTAATAAATGTAGTTTAGAACATGTTACCGAACGACAAACAGGCTACTGGAATCCAGATCCTGGAACTTGAAGTTGAATGAACTAGTTTTCACATTCCGATTCCTCTGTCAAAGTTATTAAAAGATTCAGTAAATCAACATTTTTTCTATACACAGTAGGTTCACGCTCATTTGTAGTGATCATATTGTTCATTCTATCTTGTAGCTGCAAAGAGATCTAAAAAGGCAGATAATAAAGATGACAAAATGGTAGAGAACAGTAAAAGTGATCAAAACAGTCAATCATCAAAGAAACAAAGGTAAGAATGAACCATTACAGTATTTTATGACAAAGAGTTAAAATTGATCCTTTTCCAAAAGGAATGTTGAGAATCAGTATATTAGATGTTGGGCCCAGCATTTTGTTTGGTTGCCCTTTTCTTTTGAAGTGTCTCTTTGATTCTTCAGGGGTTTCATTAAGTTTTTGTGCAGGAGGTCTACTCAGTGGTGTTTTTCAACTGGGCAATTTTTAGTTTTTCTCATGTAACAAAGTAAGAAGAAAAGATGAAAACAGCCGGGCAAATTGATGGCCAAGTCTCGTTCACAGCAGGTCAATTTGCCCGGTGCCCGGCCCTTAACCCATTGACCCCCGCATCAAACTGTCCGCGACCCACCCCTAATTTCCAGGCGTTTTTTGGAATATTTCAGAGCAAGCGAAAGCAAAAAAATAAACCATATGCGCAGTAACCACAGACACAAGATCAGGTTTCAAGACATCGTTTATTTGAAGTTCAATAAATGAGTGGCCAAAATATTAAAAAATATCAACAGGAAGAAGTCAACTTGATGTGTTTTGTAAGAAAACAAGAAATTATATTTTTTCCTTTGCTCCGTGACAAAAGCTGAGAAAATTGAATATGCAAAAATTAGTTAATTTTTGACTTTAAAGGACAAAATGAAACTGAATACAACAGAATTTTCATTCTTTTACTGTAACGGATAACATTTAAGAAAACACCAGACCATAAAGGTGAAAAACACATATAAAAACCAATTTAAAAGAAGAAATTCAGATAATTTTTTCACCGCCCGACGAAATTATACAGCACAGCCAAAGAAAGGTGAAAGTTGTACATCAAAAACATGACAAAAACAAGCCAATTATTTTGAGATAAATCATTTTTCAACTGTGTAAATTTAGTGCCCACCTAGTTCTTTCCTCAAAAGTTCTGAAGAAGCTGAACAAGACTCATTAAAATATATTTCAGGGAAGTGAATACACAATTAAGACAAACAAACCACGGCAGTCGCCGTAAATTAAATATGCAGAAATTCAGCGGGACAAAATACTGTTCACTTTTAAAACCTAAAATTCCTAAATAAAGGCAACCAAATGAAAGAAACGTGACAGGGAGTTCAATAACAATAAATTTTCATTCAACATAAGGCAAAAAATCTTATCTAAAAGCACAAAGATGTTCAAAATTTCATGGACATGATTTGCCGCATGACCGCATGTTCGAATTAATTATTCACGCTAAAGCAAAAGTGTGAGTATTTCCCTACAAGTTTGAAGTTATTTTATCGGCCATGGCTTGCCAATCGTGCTGAACGCTAAATTCAACTTATAACAAATAATGCTCTACATTACCATTTTTGTTTTCTTAAGTCCAGGCAGCTGCTTTAAATCCGCGATCTGTATTCAAAACTCACTTGAAAGCACACCAATAGTCTTGTTTTCACCGCGGTTGAAGGAACGAAAAATTTTTCTCCAGAAAGGTTTGAGGGTTCCATTCACCTTGGTCTTCCATTCTGAGACCACCTAAACATCGATTTATGTTTTTCCTTTTCATTTTAAATGCTGAAGAAGCAATTTCTCCATTTTAGGAATGAAAACAAGACCCTGGGAGTTTGTAGATTTGTCCTGCAATGCGCCATGATTACCTGCGCTTTTCGAGTATATGATTTTAGGATGAAGAACCATCTTTCTAGGACCCCTAAAGTCCTCTAAAAATATGCTCAGAAGGTCCATTCTCATTGGTTTATTTGTCCTTAACAACAATAGAACAATAGGAGAACCAAAATATCTTCAGGGAGGGTAGGAGAGACAATTGTCCTCACATGCCTTTTTACGGCTGGTTACGGCCGGCACGGGAAATTGGGGGTGGGTTTTCACATGGCCGGTTACGGCCGGCACGGGAGACAATGGGTTAATGAACCCCCTGATTCTTTGACATGGAAAAAGGATACTGAAAGAATAGCATGCATGCACCTTGCACAATAAAACAGTTGTTGAAGACTTGTTTGTGACTGTTTAATTGTTTTTCTAAGTTCTTCAAACAAAATGTCTGATGATGAAGAAAGTGTTGGACCTGTCAAGGCCATAGAATATTCACCAGAGAAGAATTACTACCACCCCATAAAACATGCTTGTTGGAAACATGGAGAGAGGTAACCTTCCAGATCCTTAGACTCGGGGATGTCATTAAGGTTTTAGTTGCTGTTAGCCTTGCTCTCCATGCACACCTGTAGTAAAGTTGTTACTCTGTCAACAACAGGCAGTTCCATTAAAGTGCCCCTGTGACAAAAAATAAATTATTTTTTTCTTTGGATTTCAAAACTATGTTAACTAAACACTAAGTGACCCAAGTTTTAATCCTTGATTTAACAACAACAACAACAACAACAACAACTTACAATCTTTAAAAAAGGCACCTGTTTATTTTAACTGGAACTTTCCTATTTAATGATCCGCCATTACTAAATTTAAGTTCTTGAGAGAGCTGGATCGAGGAGAAAATGATGTCAAAGGCTCACTAGTTTAAGAATGCTGCAAGAATGCAGCACGGGAGTTTTTGGCTTTCACACTTTTAAACTCGCACTTTGCATATATAATAAGCTGCGTTCACACGCTGAAATTTTAAGCTGGTGAGCCTTTGACATCACTTTTCCTGGATCCAACCCTCTGAGGTCAAATTGGCCAGGTTTGAACGTGAGTAATGGTGGATCGTGAAATCCAAAGCTAACACTCAAAGTAAACAGCCTTTGGATAAAAATGAAAGGTCAGAATTTTGCCAGTCAAGTGTTAAGCAGACACACTTTCAGAATCTCAAGAAAAAAAGGAAGTGATTTTTTTGATCACAGGGGCACTTAAAGGAAAAATCAAGCATACATGTACTCAGCTGTAACAGGTGTTACGGGTTACGGGTGACGGGTTACGGGGCCCCCTTAATAACAGCCCTGCCTAGAAATATTTAATTTGTAGTTGTAGTCGAATGTGCAGTTCCAGAAAATATCCATAATCTCCCTATAGATGGGAATGGCATTTCCTGGGGGGTGAGGGGTTCTGTGAGGTCAAAACCTTTAGAGAAATGTATGAATCTTAATTAGGATTTCCAGGGGGGTGGGGTGGGGGGTCTTTCCTCTGTGGGGTAGGTATGGATATTTTCTAGAATTGTACAATCAGGGCTCAAAATTAAAAAAATGTCTGGTTGCAATTTGCTACTAGTTACAAAAATTTGGTCGCAACTTTGAAAATTTTAGTCGTGAAATTAATTGAGGCCATTAATAAGTGATCATAAGTAGACTTTGAAACAATCAATGCTTTGATTTCCATTGTTTCTACAGCTTTCATGTCATTTGGAGATTTAATAGTACAGAACATTTAGCGTGTTGGACAACACTGGCCCATCTAAACGATCAAGTTGAACCCGTGTTCCGTTCCGTAAATTAAGGACATAAAGTACCTGTTATTTTAGTCAAAGTGATAGATTTCCAAATCATGAACAGATATTTGAGCTGAAAACTGCAGTTTGTACATATGAAATTGCCTTCAATCTCTGCAAAGTAACGTAACACATGCACTGGGCGGAAATGTTAGCTTACCTAACAAAATTTCTTTAGTTTTACCTTTCGAAGGTTTTCCATCGATGACGAAACAAGTAACAAATTCTTTTTTTCACATTAAACTTTATACCTTAAGTTTCAGGGGTGTTACTACATTAATTATTCAAAGAACCGTAAATGAATGAATCATTCAATACGAATGCGTGCCATGACTCACGCACCATGGCAATCCGCCATCAAAGCGGCAAAGCAAAACGAAATATGAGCCGGCAATATACATGTGCAAAAAAACCACTGCAAAAATGGCGGGGCTATCAAAGGAAAATCGTTGCGTGCATGTATCCCAGGTAAATTACGGTAAACCTTCAATGAATTTTTTCTTTTCTAAAGTTATTTAAGAAAAAACTCAACTGTTAGCTCTTTTATTAGTCGGGCGAGGCCGACTTTAAATTTACCCTGCATTTCTCCACAAAACTCAGTCACGTGCAATGGGGAATACCGCAGACCATTCATAAAGGCTCAACTTCAGGTCTCGTTAATGGTGTTTGTTTGTCACTGTAATATTAACAATCATGGGTACCATGTGCGAAGACGATTTGATCGTGAGCCCAGCAGAATACCTGTAAAAAAAACTAGGAAAGCTTTCACATAAAAACAAAAAAAAAAACGATAAAGAAAGAAATTGGTCTACGGGCGAATCCTTTCTACTCAAAAATGTATCGTCACACTAAATGCCAACTTAGAGCAAGGAGCAATAGTGACAGTATTAAGTTTGTACAGAAGATGAGAAAGAAATGGCATTCTACACAATCAACACTACATCGACAATCGACGAATTGCAGAGAGTCTTTGGGCAAATACGTATCTTTGTATAGCTGTAATAATACGCCATCAAGTGTGTACAAGAATGCAAGCCACAGAGGTCATTTGTGCAACATTGAGTCTGTGTATTAAAGCTGTCATTCTCTCGCTCACCATGAATACCTCCAAGGTGGTCAACAGGAGTTTTTCTTTATTGTATTTTGCAGCATTCGTTATCAGACGTTGATATCAGACATTGATACGTTTACTTTAGCCCTGTTTATTGTTTGAGAGACCTGAAATCTTAAGTAATCAAAGTTTTGTTTATGAAAGCCGTCGTTCTCTGGCTCGCCATGAATACCTCCAAGGAGGTCAACAGCAGTTTTTCATTATTGTATTTTTCAGTATTCGTTATTAGACGTTGATATCAGACATTGATACGTTTCTTTTAGCCTTGTTTATTGTTTCATTAGACTTAAAATCTAAAGTAATCAAAGTTTTGTTTATGAAAGCCGTAGTTACAGCGGTTATCAGTCACACGCGCCCTCCAACGATTTTTTTCCATTTCGAAAACTACGTTTTGGTGGACGTCAATCAAATGTATCCATGACAATAACGGCGTCAAATTCTCAGAGTATCCGAGTTGCTCTTTCATATCTTTACTTGACTCGTCGATAAACAGAAACTGAGAAGTAAGACTTATAAAATCGTTTGAAGCGCCTTTTCGTTCGTCTTGCTCACGGGCAATGCTTTGAAGCTACAAATTTACAAACATTGTACAACCACAACAACATGTGCCGTGTGGTTCTCTTGACGGTTTGCTTTGCATATAATTTGCCTGTATGGCACTAGTATTCCAACCACGCTTGAAACTCGTCAAGATTGATCTCTGCATGCCTTGATTATCAGTATTTTAGCAAGGCGAATGACAAAAATTTCTGCGGTGAAAATAATCTGCATCCATAACCAGCTGATAAATAGTCAATCTCCACATAAAGCGACTCATTTCTGAGGCCAACTTTTTCAGCTACCTTGTATCTTTCCTTTCTTCAGCTTTCTTCGACTTTCTCTTTGGCGGATCGCTCACGGCTCTAAATATTTTGTTTCGTGCGCCGCCTTCTTCACAAACGTTTCGCTCGCAAAAAGTGTTTATGCTATGCAATTCAAAGACAAACCATGTTTCCTCTACATAAGAGCCCTCCATCTCAGCGAAATTGCAAATTACTTTGTCAGAATAACTGAGCGATTATTCCTGATCCAAGGACGATCGAGCATGGCCGTGAAAATGAACACGAATATTGTCATGGATACATTTGATTGACGTCCACCAAACTTAGTTTTTGAAATGGCAAAAAATCGTTGAAGGGCGCGTGTGACTGATAACTGCTGTAACTAGCTTGCTATGAATACCTCCTAGAATGTCAAACAATCGGAGGACACTCTTCCCACGCGTTAACCGTTAAGTTGTAAACATTTTGTTACGATACTGAAATGTGTCATTTCTAAATGTTGTAACAAGTAACTGGCCAAAACTAGTAGGAGCATATCTTCCTGTAGCCCGACTTACGATCTTAGATCGTCTTGTTTCGTATCAGACAAGACAAAACCTAACCGCAAATTTGCGACTACTCTCTTTTTTCCAGTCGCAAAAAGAAAAATAAGTCGCAAATGCGACCGTATCGGGCGCAATTTCGAGCCCTGACAATTGTAACCCAGTGTAAGGGAGTGTAAATCAACAGACTTAATAAGCTGTTGAAAAGGCTACTTTTGCCAATTACCAGCCCTGAACATTCAGAGTAGCCTGGTATTACTACTAATGGGGCTAAGCAATCAGCTTTTGGACATTCAGTTTTAAAAACAAGCAGCATGTATCATTATTTCCAACCAGTGATGACAGAATGTTTTGGACAGTGTTGTCCTGTTGGACATGACAAAAGATACCACAATCTCCCTAGCTTGCTGAAAAAGTATTCTCTCTGTTCTTTCTATTAAGTACTGTATCCGTGAATTTGCTGTTGAGAGTCTGCCGAATCAGTTATCATGCACAAGGCTGTCTTTTTAAAAAAGTCCTATTATATAAGAGGTTTTTGTTTCTTTCAGAGTACCATACTTAGCTGTGGCGAGGACATTTCAAGCCATAGAAGACACCTCTGCAAGGTAACAGACATACACCGACAACTGAGCAACAAAATGCTATTAACACAGTTTTCATTTGGGTGTCATAAAACTAGAACCAAAGCAATCACAATGGCTGTTACAGTGAATAACAACAGCAAGACACCTCAAGGAACCTTTGAGAACATGAAGCATTTTGAGAAAAAATCTGATAGACAATCAAGCAAATTATTTCAGGTTATAATAGACAATTAACGCCCAAGTCGCTATTGGAGGGTAGGTGCCCAAGAAACCCGGGGGCTGCAACCGCAATCACAACCCCAAGGCACTAGAACACCCGACTGGCCTGCCCGACCCGCAACCAAGCCACGAGCCCCCCGCGCCAAGCCCCCCTCAGGCACCCGTCACACTCGAGCCAGATGGCTCAGTGGAGAGAAAATTATTTTAGGGGGGAGGGGGGAGAGGGAGGGAACACCGAGAACCACTAAACTACCAAAACTACTAAACCCACAAACGCCACACTAACAGAGTTATAAACACGCTGCAAGCACATGGGATGACAACGCATGAACTAACCCAGAATACCGCTGGACAAAGTCAGCCCCGGGACTCCCACTGCCATATGACTGCTGCAAACGCTGTGGACTACAACAACGCTAAACAAACGCTAATACACGGCCAGAACATTGGCCAACGCTTACAAAGAATGCCACTGACCAGACTACCTCCTGGCCACAAC
>JAHPZR010032676.1:0-7500 GCA_019787425.1 Platygyra sinensis | reverse complement strand
TGAAAACATCTTTTAGATGTGTTAAGTCAGGTAACCCCAACTGTGTTGATTTAGTTTGCAACAAGTACTTGTAAAGAATAAAGTTATTATTATAATAATTTTATTTAGGGAGGAGTCTGCAACAGATTAAGTCTGATGTTGGAGAAAAGGGAGATTTAGGGATAGTAGCTGAGGTATGTAATCATCTGGTAAATACAGCACATAATCAGAAATAAGGGAAAAAGGTGGAAAAGTTCCACATCAGAACAACTTCAATTGGCCGGAGAGTAAGGTGTTGAGAATAAACTGAACTGTGATTGCAAGAAACGAGTTTGGGCCTTTTTCAATGGCCTTTGAACTATTTTCAAACCACCTTACTAGCTTGCTGTAGTCATACATGATACTCACACAGGACTGGATTGTGAACTTGCTCTTTTTTGCACCCTTTTGAGTTCTGACACATACCCTGTTGTGAATCACCAGCTACATACGTTTTGGGTGTTTTGTTTTTTGTAAATTACCATACTTTCTGACAAGTGTTGCACCAGGGCATCTACCCATGTGAAATTGTGAGACCACTGCCAGTGATAGTGTCTGCTTTCTTCTTGTCAGTCTTGTCGCAGCACACAGCGCACCATGTTTGCTCCACCCAAGCTCACTGCTGAAGGTGTCTTCACCAAACTAAAGGACATTGCAATGATGACAGGACATAGTGTGAGTACTAAGCTCTTTCAGCTCCAGGATCAGTATTTGATTTCTCATAACTGATTATGAGAATTTGGTGATGGATCATTGCAATAATGATATAGAAATTTCACATTCATTTTTTAAATGCTTTTTCCCCTGAACAGTAATCATACGTTGTATGATTGTGCTGTGGAAAGTCATCAGTGCCTGTTCCAAACATGAAAAAATAACTTAGGAAAATATGACAGATTTTGGGATGATTGTATACATGTACATTAGCAAGTACCACATTACTGTTAACTGGGAAGGGAGAAAAATTCAAAAAAAAAATTAATATGACCTACTGTGGGAGGCATGGTGGCATCATGGTTAGTGCACTCATCTCTGAATCAAGCGGCCTGGGTTTGAATCCTGGTATTAGGACATTGTGTTGTGTTCTTGGGCAGGATACTTTACTCTCACAGTGCCTCTCTCCACCCATGTGTATAAATGGATACCGGCAAACTTAATGCTGGGGGTAATCCTGTGATGGACTAGCATCCCATCCAGGGGGGAGTAGAAATACTCCTAGTCACTTTGTGCTTCAGAAACTAGGATAGGCACTAGCCTGATGGGCCACTTGGCTCGAATGTACTGTTTGGGCTGAAACCAATGGCAGACAAAGGATATATTTTGTATTTTTTTGGTTGTAGTCCATGACAAGAAAATCAGAGAAAATTAAAGGCATGTTTGTTGCTTGTCGGGATTCAGAAGCAAGATATTTAATTAGGTAAGTTGTTTACTAATCTCTCAGATTGCTGCACCTCACAGCAAAAAAACGTTCAACTTGGTAGATTTCCTACCACATTCTTTTGATAGTAAAACTAGTGAATATTTTCTGTTTTTCTATTGGGTTTTTGCATTTGAGTTGCATTGGTGTACCATATTCTATTAATAGATGTATGACATCAAAATTTGATGAGTTGATTTGTCTAAAGATCCCTAGGTGGCAAGTTAAGGATTGGTCTTGCTGAACAATCTGTATTAACAGCACTGGGGCATGCTGCCTTTCTCACTCCTCCAAGCAAAGGTAATAACAGCCATTAGAAACTCTTGTAGCCATATACTTTTGTAGCTTACATACAGTGTACTTGTCTGGTATTCAGAATGATCTTGATAAATAGCTGTAAAATAGATCAATTCTGTCACTCATCTTAAATGTTCCTTCATTTCAGCCTTCATTTGCATTTATATTATTTATTTTTTGAGCTGATTTTTGTGTTTTTTTCCTATTTCAGAGTTCCCTCCTCCTATAATTGACAATGGTAAGAATTTTTCTGGGGATGAATTGAAAAAGAAACAAGATGAGGCAGCTTTAATTGTCAAGACCTGTTATTGGTAAGTTAGTTCCTTTGATGAACATCAATTACAAATAAGCATTGAGAAGGAAAACATTGTTACTAGTAATGTATTCATCATTAACAAAGAGATAATCATTTTGATGAAAGACAACTTCTGAGAATTATCTTAACCCTTTAATGCCCAATAGTGACTTATAGATGTTACTCTGTCTAACGCCAGACAATTTTACTCGTCAAAGGGAGACCCCTTGGGCACTAAAAGGTCAAAAAACTATCTCCTTTAAAGAATGCATGATGATCAGCTGGGGTAGAATTTATATTTTGGGCTTGGACCAATTGAAAGGACTTAACTATGTTTATGACATGCTTTTTGATAAACTGGACTGCATTATAGGCCAGTACATTCAGGAGGTCCATGCTTGAGCCCTGGAAGAGACATTGTGTTCTTGGGAAAGACACTTCACTGTCACGGTGCCTCTCTCCACCCAGGTGTATAAATGGGAACTGGCTGACTTGATATGCCCCTTGACTCATATGAAGATGCTTATTGTACACAATTTTAGTATGTAGCCCACATACTACAAATCTTACTTTGACAGTGAAATGCCCAACTACAATAAACTGATTCCATCCATCCTGGATCACGGCTTGGAGACACTGCCAAAACATTGTCATCTGACTCCAGGTAAAACTCTGTTTGTGGTTAGCTGCTTACAGATCTCTTGCAACATATATAGGTGTAGTTTCGATTGTTGCGATATATATACAGGTGAAGTTTAGTAACTGGCTGCTTAAGTGCTGAGGATTAAGTCACTTACATTCAACCTTGGATGTAATCATAAAAGGTTAATACAAGATGTCACTGTGAGGTAGCAAAATATTGGTGTATCCACAATCACTATCAAAAAATGCGACAGTTGCAAAATTTTACGGCAGTAGTAAAACAATTATTTTTCAACGGAAAGCTAAACTGTAAGTTGTAAAATTTATTTGATGTGTAAATATTTCTTTGTCTCATAGGTCTGCACTTTGTGCAGAGAGCTACAGCTTGTAAACTTTCTACACAGATTGCATGCTTAAATCTTGCAATCAATTTTCTTTCTTAGGCATCCCACTTAAGCCAATGCTGGCTCACCCTTCTAAGGGAGTAGAGGAGGTTTTTAAACGTTTTGAAAATGCAGCATTTACTTGTGAATATAAGTATGATGGTGAACGAGCACAGGTGAGAAACAGTTTTGTGTTTTCTTCACTGTTTAGGTGAATGAATATAATGTTTGTAACCTAGTCAACAAATCCTATGAATAGGAAGGCCATTCTGAGAAGGCAATATATTCCGTTACTTGTGTGTTTGATGTGAAGAGTTGTGGAACCATGTGTACTAATAGTATACTGGTCAAGTCTTGATTGACATTTCAGGCAATAGTCACTTGAGATGAAGTATATATGAAATGATTCATATTTGTACTGCGGTTGTAGATGAATGTGAAGGGTGATCATCGCAGTAAATTTTCCAATTTAAGCAACTGGAAAGAAGAAGCCTGAAAAACAATCAGGGCTTCAACGGGATTCGAACCCATGAACTCCGCGATCCGGGTGCGATGCTCTACCAACTGAGCCATGAAGCCACACATTGGGAGCGAGGTCAATTTATTGAGTTCATATTTTTCTTGTGCAGTGAAATGATGTGAAGTATATATGAAATAATTCATATTTGTACTGCAGTTGAAGATGAATGTGAAGAGTGATCATCGCAGTAAATTTTCCAATTTAAGCAACTGGAAAGAAAAAGCTTGAAAAAAATCAGGGCTTCGAGGACACACCATGGAGTGTTGATCGATACATATGGGTCAGTTGACAATCAGCTTATTATCAAGTGTCAATCCAGTATTGACCGAGATGTCGAGTGTCAGTATAGTGTCAACTGTGTGTCAGTCAAGATGTTGATTGAGTGTCAATATAGAGGTCGCTCAGGTGTCAACTGAGTGTTGATCAAGGGTATCAATCCACACTCAACTACGGATACCTTTAGTACAGCAGCAAACCAACCGAATGAAATGGCTCTTACCATTTGCAATTCGATTTCCCGTAATTGTTTTCGACTGATGAGAGACTGGAAACTGGAAAGTTTAGCAAATGGTAAGGGAATTTCCGCCGTTCTGAACGGAAAAAGAGGAGTACCTCTGTAGGTACTCCACAATTTCCGAACGGAATTTCCGGAAAATTACCTTACCATTTGACTTCAAATCGAAATTTCTGGGTTTTCTGGCCAAATGATAAGCACCCAAAATAACCTAACTACACTGGTCAGTAATATACAGCTGTTTCGTGAAAGGTTGTCCAAAAGAAGGGTAAGAGTGTTCACGACAATGCCGAAAGGTAGCATGGGAGATATTTAACTTGTAGTGAACGCCCAGAATCGAAGATGCCACGACCGTCCAGTGGTAGCGATCTGTTTGGGTGAAAGATCTAATTTCTTAGGATATATATAGGTGGCAGTACACACAGGCTTAGGCATGTTGAAGCTCTCTCTCGCTATCACGCTGCCAAAAAACGCTGCAAAAACAAAGGGTTCATTAGCAAAAACGGTGGCTCTGCACATGCACCACGAATTTTGGTACATTTCTCCGACTTTCTCTGCAAAGCATGACATAAAATAAGTAAGGTTAAAGTTGTCAGAATCATGCTTTCTCTGTGAATCCTAACCCTTTGTTACTAATTCATGGTCTGGATCATTTGACTGAATTTTGAAATTCACTTGTATCTCGATGTCAGCAACAAAGCGTGAGCATGTATTTCTAGCTGACGTTTTGGATAGCATTGCCGTCATGTTTTCGTTGACTCATACTGACAGTTTACCATAATGCCTTTCGGTATTGTCGCGTACGCTTTTATGCTTCTTTTGGACAACCTTTCTCAAAACAGCTGTATGCCACCAAGTCACAACAGGAGCTAACAATTTTCTGCACTTCTGCTCCATCTATAAGATGTCTTCTACATTTTGTTTATTTGTAGCATGTGTTAGGGAATGGGTTGGAGGTGGAGTCTGTTTTCAAATGTTAGTAAAATTATCTACTCACATAGAAATATATATATATTTTTTTCCAGATCCATGTGCTTGAGAATGGAGAAATCCACATTTACAGCAGAAATCAAGAAAACAATACATCCAAGTATCCTGACATTATTGACAGAATGCCAAAGGTCAGTATTGTTCTTCCATCCCTTCCTTAGAAGCATTGACATGCAATCTACAAATTATGTCTTTTTCACTTTTTCCTCATTTTTTCCACAAAAAGGAAGAGAAGTACATTTAGGTGAACATGAAAATTTGATCCTAATTTATCACCAAAGAATTGTGTTTAAGGGTGCTACAATTCTGTGAGTACATTCAAGTTTTTTGTTTGCCCAAGTTGGCATCCAGGCAGGTTCTTATGTTTCTTATGTAATATGTAACCTGACCTTGCACTAGCTTATGCACCTATTGCATGCCTATGTTGATTTTGTAGTAATGACTATCCCTGGTGGTAATAAGCCAATATCCAACAAAGCTCATTGGCTGGCTGTGAGGATGATGATGTCTGCCTGGTTTGACCATCCTAATTAAAGTTCTACCTTTAGAGAAGTTTTTAGTTCAAATAGTTAATGCCTGCCCGTCAAAAAGAGTTTCCCTCCTGTGAAAAACTGAAATGAACGAAAGCGCTGAAGATCATTGACGTACTGCAGTTTTTTCCTTGGCATAGTTCCTCCCTCTGCATGTTTTTTCTTACCTGACACTGATAATTTATACTCCAGCTCAATATCACTCAACTGCCATATAGCTGGCATTTTATGCTGCTCAATTGTTGAGGCTAATGGCCTCCCTTTGTCAAGTAAAATCGTCTGGCATTAGACATGGTAAAATCTGTAAGTCACTCTTGGGGATTAAAGGGTTAAAGGTCCCAAGTCAGCCTCGGCCATTTCCAATGCCATCAAAATTATTGATGTTGCATGGTGCAGTGAAATCTTTTTGCTTTACTGTAATTTGTGTTCCTGAGAGTATGTTAAATTAACTTTTGAAGTTTCAGAGTGATTTTCTTTGTTTCAGCATGTTCTGAATTAAATGTAATAGCCAAGCTCTTGCTTGTAAACAAAAGCTAAGGTTTTGCTGACAAGGGCCTTTTAAGATTTCCTTCTTTTGTCAGGTTTTAGGTGATGGTGTTAAGTCCTGCATAATTGATGCCGAAGCTGTGGCGTGGGACAGAGAAAAGCAACAGATTTTACCTTTTCAGATTCTCAGCACACGAAAAAGAAAGGTGATCAATTATTTGATATCAATCGTTTGATATGTGAAAAGTTTATTGTTCTCAGAGATTGGGCCAAGTTAAATGATGAGGGATTAAAACGTGCCTACTCATCTGTCATTACTAAATTGTATGTAATTATAATTTTTCTCCCTACAGGATGCTGATGCATCTGAAATTAAAGTTCAAGTTTGTGTTTATGCATTTGACTTGTTGTATCTAAATGGAAAAGTAAGTGTAGCTTTTTTGTCAAAAAACATATGGTAAAATCCCACGTTAAAGACCCTCCCGTACTTATAAGCCCTCTGGATATAAGCCTTTTGAACTATTTGCTAACAAAGATATTATTCCGAATCTAACCCTCCCCAGATATAAGCCCATCTATAAGTGCATTCCTTTTGTGTGTCTTTACCTGAACATCCCAATTTTTAATCAAGAGAAGATAATAAATAGGATAATAGGACAGGGCGATAGCTCTAAATGTAATGGTATTGTAATGTTAGCTTAATTTTCGTTTCTCAGATATGTTTTATTTCGTCCTTCTGAAACATTTTTTATTCCACTTATATCCCCCCGGATTTAAACCTTCCTGGATATAAGCCCCCCAGTTTATAAGCCCGCCCAAAACCCCTGATAAAGTTACATAAACCCAGGGATTTAACGTGTGTTATTTTGCCGGCTGGAAGTCCGTATCGAGAAGTAACTTTGCTGAAGTTAAATTTTGTTTCTTTGCCAACAGACCAAACCTGACAAAGAACGCTTGTATTCTTTTCCCGAAACAAAAATAACACAATTTACAACGCAAAATTTTGATATTGTGCAAAAGCGAAGGGCCATTCAAATTATGGCACCTACTCAAGAGCGGAGACTAAAGTATTTCGTCCTGATAGCTTTTCCATTATCCAAATCCATATCTTTTTACCGTTCCTTTTCGACCTTTTTTACATAGGAAAAAGGGAACCAAACCTAAATTTTAACATGATAGCAAAGGGATGTGAGCGGTCCCTAATGTACCGGTCAATTCCAAAACCGCCCATTCCCCCCCCCCCCCCCCCCCGGGCAATCCTCGGGCATTTGACTCGCATTACGCTCCGTATAGTGGGGAATTTGACCCAAAATGAGGCCCGCCCGGTTGGGCATTTGACTTTCCTGTCAAAACGTCTGTCAGCGGTCGGAAACAAAAGGATTTCACAATTCTTTGCTTCAGCACGTGA
>JAHPZR010032674.1:0-12547 GCA_019787425.1 Platygyra sinensis | reverse complement strand
AAACCACTGCCAGTGATAGTGTCTGCTTTCTTCTTGTCAGTCTTGTCGCAGCACACAGCGCACCATGTTTGCTCCGCCCAAGCTCACTGCAGAAGGTGTCTTCACCAAACTAAAGGACATTGCAATGATGACAGGACATAGTGTGAGTACTAAGCTCTTTCAGCCCCAGATTTCTCATAACTGATTATGAAAATTTGGTGTTGGATCATTGCAATAATGATATTAGAAATTTCACATTCATTTTTTTAAATGCTTTTTCCCCTGAACAGTAATCGTACGTTGTATGATTGTGCTGTGAAAGTCATCAGTGCCTGTTCCAAACATGAAAAAATAACTTAGGAAAATATGACAGATTTTGGGATGATTGTATACATGTACATTAGCAAGTACCACATTACTGTTAACTGGGAAGGGAGAAAAATTCAAAAAAAAAATTAATATGACCTTCTGTGGGAGGCATGGTGGCATCATGGTTAGTGCACTCATCTCTGGATCAAGCGGCCTGGGTTTGAACCCTGGTATTAGGACATTGTGTTGTGTTCTTGGGCAGGATACTTTACTCTCACAGTGCCTCTCTCCACCCAGGTGTATAAATGGATACCGGCAAACTTAATGCTGGGGGTAATCCTGTGATGGACTAGCATGCCATCCAGGGGGGAGTGCAGAAACTGGGATAGGCACTAGCCTGATGGGCCACTTTGCTCAAATGTACTGTTTGGGCTGAAACCAATGACAGACAAAGGAAATATTGTATTTTTTTGGTTGTAGTCCATGACAAGAAAATCAGAGAAAATTAAAGGCATGTTTGTTGCTTGTCGGGATTCAGAAGCAAGATATTTAATTAGGTAAGTTTTTACTAATCTGTCAGATTGCTGCACCTCACAGCAAAAAAAGTTGGTAGATTTCCTACCACATTCTTTTGATAGTAAAACTAGTGAATAATTTCTGTTTCCCTATTGGGTTTTTGCATTTTAGTTGCATTGGCGTACCATATTCTATTAGACGTATGATGTCATAATTTGATGAGTTGATTTCTCTAAAGGTCCCTAGGTGGCAAGTTAAGGATTGGTCTTGCTGAACAATCTGTATTAACAGCACTGGGGCATGCTGCCTTTCTCACATCTCCAAGCAAAGGTAACAACAGCCATTGGAAACTCTTGTAGCCATATACTTTTGTAGCTTACATACAGTGTACTTGTCTGGCATTAAGAATGATCTTGATAAAAAGCTGTAAAATAGATCAATTCTGTCACTCATCTTAAATGTTCCTTCATTTCAGCCTTCATTTGCATTTATATTTTTTGCTGATTTTTGTGTTTTTTCCTATTTCAGAGTTCCCTCCTCTCATAATTGACAATGGTAAGATTTTTTCTGGGGATGAATTGAAAAAGAAACAAGATGAGGCAGCTTTAATTGTCAAGACCTGTTATTGGTAAGTTAGTTCCTTTGATGAGCATCAATTATGGTGCAATTTTACACAGATAAGCATTGAGAAGGAAAACATTGTTATTAGTAATGTATTCATCATTTATAACCATGAGATAATCATTTTGATGGAAGACAACTTCCTAGGATTACCTTAATTAAAGAATGCATGACAATCAGCTGGGATAGAATTTATATTTGAAGGCTTCGGTGGAAAAAGGGCGTTAGGTTTTTTTCTCAAAAGTGAACTGTGTCAAAAATGATCCAAATTTCGCATGCAGTTTTGTTTAGGTGTGTCAAACAATGTTCTGCATGTTTTTTCCCTGAAGTTTGCTTCCTTTTTGAGATATTACGTATGCGAAAAACACATTTTTCCAGGGCATCCTCTGGGGACCTTTTGTTGGATGAAAAACAAAAGAAACCTTTTGTTTCGCTAAGCCATGAGGTCACTATAATACCATAATTCTCTCACTACTGCTTCGTTAGCTCAAGCGGATAAGGCGCTGAATGGGCCAGATTTGAATTTGTTTTGCCGAGACACCGGTTCAATACGAGGTCACTCAATTTTTTTTTCCGTTCTGTGCCTTTACTTCTTTCAAAAATCAAGATATCTATTTAAAAAAATGCGTATAAAGCTGGAGTCTGGAGAGATTTTTAATAGAGGTTATTGTGATGTGAAACACAACACATGAATTTTGATCGAGCGTCAAAGCAGAGAAGTGATACATTACAGCTCTTTCGATTAACATTTTAAGTGCCTTGTAGCCTGCCTGGTGGTTGATAGGCATCATAAAGCCTTGATAACCCGTAAGTCACCAACACGTTTTAAAGAAGCAAAATGTGTTCTGTAACTTCAAATGCAATGATATAAGTGGCAAGTTATCTTCGTTTGAAGTCAGATCGATCCAGGCAGCAAAGTCCAAGAGCAGTTCTTGCCCAAGAATAAAACCCTGTCGTGAGTTGTGGCCCATTTGCCAAGCGTTGCTAGCATCAAAGTTTGGAAAGTGAGAACTGCTTTTAGACTTATAAAATTTCTCTTGTGTCATCCTCCATGTTTATCCGTGCACGAGGTGTAACAGAACCTTCCCGGCATGCATTTCGATCACGTTTGGCAAGACAAGACAAGACTCGTGAAATCACAACATAATAATGGCCAACAAGAAGCAATCGATTGAAACATAGATCTGTGATCCAGGTTGCGTTGATTTTACTTCAAATCGGCATGATTTGTTTTGTTTTAAACTTCTGGGATCAGGGGCCATGCAGATGTAAGGAGAGCTGTACGTTGCACTTAAGGGTTAATCTGTCAGCCCTACCTTTTTAAGCTTACATGTATACATTGCAGGCAGTTAAAATGAAATAGAGATCGTTGGTGTGATGCTTTAAAGTGAAATCAACATTTTAACCTATCTAAGCCCGAAATCGCCGTTTTTGAGCTTACGCGCTGCATGAAATGGACATTTTGCTTGTGTTTAAGTTGATCAACATCCTTGCTGTCGCGCTTTAATCAACATTTTAACCTTTCTAGGCCTGAAATCGACGTTTTTGAAGTTTATGAGCTGGATGAAATGAACAGCTTGCTCGTTTTGAAGTGAAATCAACATCCTTGCTGTCATGCCTTAACGTGAAATCGTGTAAAGTTCACATTTGGCTGTAATTTGAGTGAAATTAACGTCTTTGCGGTCACGTGATAACGTGAAAACACAATTTTAACAGTTTTAAAAACCTGAATTCAACATTTTTTAAGGTAACATCTTGATTGTTTTCCTTGGCCTAACACTGCGCTAACCCTAACGTGTCCTGACCTTAACTCCAAACTAATCCGAAGCCCTAACCCTAACAACGAAGCGCTAGCGCTTATTAAACCCTAGGCAATAACCCTCACCCTTCAACGCTAACCCTAGGTTCAAGCGGTAACCTTAAACGTTAACTCTAAGCCTGACCTTGCTCTGTAAGATCAATGCTAACCCTAGTTTCAAGCGGTAACCCTAAACGTTAACTCTAAGCCTAACCTTGTTCTGTAACCCTAACCTTCAATGCTAACCCTAGTTTCAAGCGGTAACCCTAAACGTTAACTCTTAGCCTAACCTTGTTCCATAACCCTAACCTTCAACGTTAACCCTAGTTTCGAGCAGTAACCCTAACTCTAATAAAACTGGGAACTCTTAACCCTAAGGGTTTAAGTCCTTGTGGTGGCGTGATAATGTGAAATCAAAATCAGTTTTAACTGTCCGTAAATGACCTGATTTCAACATTGTCTAGCTTGCGCATTGCGTGAAATTAACGTCTTTGCGGTCGCATGTTAACATGAAATCAAAATTTTAACAGTTTTAACCTGAAATCAACATCTTTTAAGGTTACACGTTGCGAAAGATCAATAATTTGCTGGATTTTAAGTGAAATTGCCATCTTTGTGGTCACGTGCTGAAGTGACAACAAATGCAGGTTTTTTTGCATACGTAATAATAATAATAATAATAATAATAATAATAATAATAATAACATTTATAATGCGCAAATTCCATAAAATGTTCAAATGCGCATGACAAGATTAAAAACGGAATAAAAAGGTTAAAAAGCTAAAATTACAATTAAAAGCAAACTTACAATGATTTAAAAAGCTAAAATTTCAATTAAAAGTAAAACTTACAATAATAGAAACAACTATGATAAAAATGCGAGGCGGAATAAGTGAGTTTTTAGCTTGGCTTTAAAACTACTAACTGTGTTGGCGCTTCTTATGTGAAATGGTAGCGCATTCCAAAGTTTCGGTGCTGCACAGGTAAAAGAACGGTCACCTAGTGTAGCTTTTGATTTAAAACGAGGATAACTAAGTAAAAATTTATCGCTAGAATTCCTTAGATTATATTTAGATGGAAGCCTAAGAGAAATAAGAGATGTCAAATAAGTAGGAGCTAAAAAATTAAGAATCTTAAAATCTCGAAATATCTCGAAAACGAAGCAAACTTCAGGGAAAAAACATGCAGAACATTGTTTGACACACGTAAACAAAACTGCATGCAAAATTTGGAGCGTTTCTGACAAAGTTCACTTTTGAGTAAAAAACCTAACGCCCTTTTTCCACCGAAGCCTTCATTTTGGGCTTTGACTGATGGAAAGGACTTAATTGTGTTTATGACATGCTTTTGATAAACTGGACTGCATAATAGGCCAGTAAATACATGTACATTCAGGAGGTCTGTTCTTGAGCCCTGGAAGAGACATTGTCTTGAGTTCTTGGGAAAGACGCTTTACTCTCACAGTGCCTCTCTCCACCCAGGTGTATAAATGGGTACCAACGAATTTAATGCTGGGGGGTAACCCTGCGATGGACAAGCAACCCATTAAAGGGTCAGTAGAAATACTCCTAGCCACTTTGTGCTTCAGAAACGGGGATATTTCTAGTCTGACTTGATGTGCCACTTGACTCGTATGCAGACTTTTATTGTACACAATTTTAGTATGTAGCCCACAAACTACAAATCGTATTTTGACAGTGAAATGCCCAACTACAATAAACTCATTCCATCCATCCTGAATCATGGCTTAGAGACACTGCCGAAACATTGTCATCTGACTCCAGGTAAAACTCTGTTCTCATACTGTTTGTGGTTAGCTGCTTACAGATCTCTTGCAACATATATAGGTGTAGTTTGAATTGTTGCGATATATATACAGGTGTAGTTTAGTAACTTGCTGCTTAAGTGCTGAGGATTTAGTCACTTACATTCAACCTTGGATGTAATCATAAAAGGTTAATACAAGATGTCACTGTGAGGTAGCAAAATATTGGTGTATCCACAATCAGTAACAAAAATTGCGACAGTTGCAAAATTTTACGGCAGTAGTAAATAATTATTTTTCAATGGAAAACTAAACTGTAAGTTGTAAAATTTATTTGATGTGTAAATATTGACTTTGTCTCACGGATCTGCACTTCGTGCAGAGAGCTACAGCTTGTAAACTTTCTGCACAGATTGCATGCTTAAATCTTGTAATCAATTTTCTTTCTTAGGCATCCCACTTAAGCCAATGCTGGCTCACCCTTCTAAGGGAGTAGAGGAGGTTTTTAAACGTTTTGAAAATGCAGCATTTACTTGTGAATATAAGTATGATGGTGAACGAGCACAGGTGAGAAACAGTTTTGTTTTTTTCTTCACTGTTCAGGTGAATGAATATTATGTTTGTTACCTACATGTGGTCTACAAATCCTATGAATAGGAAGGTCATTCTGAAAAGGAAGTATCTACCAATGTACACTAGTTCTAGTTTGTGTTTGATGCAAAGAGTTTTGGGGTTCCGTGTTCTAAAGGCGTACTAGACAAGTCTTGATCGACATCTCAATTGACTCTTGATTGGCATTTCTGAAGATAGTCACTTGAGAGTTGATTAATTTTCGAAGACACACCATTGATACATATGAGTCAGTTGACACTTGGCCTATTATCAATGGAATGTCGATCTGGTGTTGATCAAGATGCCGTTTGAGTGTCAGTATAGTGACAATTGAGTGTCAATCAAGATGTTGATTGAGTGTAAATAGAGATGTCGCTCATGTGTCAAATGAGTGTTGTTCGAGGGTATCAATCCACACTTAAAGGGGCTCAGTCACGGTATTTTAAGTTATTTTGAGCATCGACAAAATTACCGTTAAATTGAAGGAAACCTGAAAATAACACTTAATAAAGGTAGAAAAACATCAAAGAGATAATAATAAACCATAAAGGAACAAGGACGGTTAAGGAAGGAGAAGATTGACACGGATTGCAAACAACGAATTTGAAAAGTTTAGCTAAACTATTCAAACCGTTTAACTGTGAGTGAGCCCCTTTAACTATTGGGCACCTTTAGTACGCGTGATCTGAGTTTTGTAAGGGGATTGTACAAGAGACCACAAGGTTATAAAATAACCTAACTGCACTGGTCAGTAATATATGCCACTTAGTCACAGAAGGAGCTGACACTTTTCTACACTTCCTTCCACTCCATCTATAAGATGTCTTCTACATTTTGCTTATTTGTAGCATGTGTTAGGGGATGATTTAGAGGTGGAGTCTGCTTTCAGAGGCTATTATACAATGTCATGTAATTATCTACTCACATAGAAATATTTTATTTTTTCTTCCAGATCCATGTGCTTGAGAATGGAGAAATTCACATTTACAGCCGAAATCAAGAAAACAATACATCCAAGTATCCCGACATTATTGACAGAATGCCAAAGGTTGGTATTGTTCTCCCATCCCTTCCTTAGAAGCGTTGACATACAAATCTACAAATTATGTCTTTTTGACTTTGTTCTCATCTTTTTTCCACGAAAAGGAAAAGAAATGCATTCAGGTGAACTTGAAAATTTGGTCCTAATTTATTACCACAGAATTGTGTTTAAGGGCATTACAATTCTGTGAGTACATTCAATTTTTTTGTTTGCACAAGTTGGCTTCCAGGCAGGTACTTATTAATAGTTCTTATAATAATTTGTAACTTGACCGTGTGTGGATGAGCAAACAAGAAACACCTGCATAGTTGTCCTTAATAGCTTAGCACGTATTGCATGCCTATGTTGATTTTGCAGTAGTGAGTATCCCTGGTAGTAATAAGCCAATATCCAACAGAGCTCATTTTTTGGCTGTGAGGATAACGTTGTCTGCCTGGTTTGACCATCCTCATTAAAGTTCTATCTTTAGAGAAGTTTTTAGTTGAAATAGTTTCCTCTTCCTGTCAAAACCAGTTGCCCTTCTGGAAAAAAACTTTTAATGAACGAAACCTGTGAAGATCATTCACGTACTGCAGTTTTAAAACAAAATTGAATTAAATAATCAAAAGTAAAAATGGAGTACTAGCTGCCTGGAATAACCATAAAGGGCTAGTAGTGGAGCCAGTTTTCATCATCATCATCATCATCATCATCATCATCATCATCATCATTTTATTAAATTACAAAAACAAATTTATAAGCTTACACAACCCGCGTATAGCAAAGCTAATCGGGGCGTGTTTTTTGTCATTTCTCCTTGGTATATTGTTAATGTAACACTAACATGTTTACTCCCAGTTGAGTATCACTCAACTGCTATATAGCTGGCATTTTCTGCCTCTCAGTCCCAAAGGTTTCTTGCTTGTGTTGTCAGGTTTTGGGTGATGGTGTAAAGTCCTGCATAATTGATGCCGAAGCTGTGGCGTGGGACAGAGAAAAGCAACAGATTTTACCTTTTCAGATTCTCAGCACACGAAAAAGAAAGGTGATCAATAATTTGATATCAATCGTTTGATATGTGAAAAGTTTGTTGTTCTCAGAGATTGGGCCAAGTTAAATGATGAGGGATTAAAAGGTGCCTACTCATCTGTCATTACTAAATTATATGTAATTATATTTTTTCTCCCAACAGGATGCTGATGCATCTGAAATTAAAGTTCAAGTCTGTGTTTATGCATTTGACTTGTTGTATCTTAATGGAAAAGTAAGTGTAGCTTTTTTGTCAAAATACATATCGTAAAATCCAATGTTAAAGACCCTCCTGTACTTTTTAGCCCTCTGGATATAAGCCCTTTGAACTATTTGCTAACAAAGATATTATTCCGAATCTAACCCTCCCCAGATATAAGCCCATCTATAAGTGCATTCCTTTTGCGTGTCTTTACCTGAACATCCCAATTTTTAATCAAGAGAAGACAAGAAATATGGTAATTAAGAAATAGAAAACATGTACCGTGTTTCTATCGAGTTATACAAACACGAGTGGAAGTTTGGGAGAACGAGAAACGCTGTGGGAACACGAGCCTCAGGCGAGTGTTTCCACAGCTTTTTCGAGTTCTCCCAAACTTTCACGAGTGTTTGTATAACTCGATAGAAACACGAAGTACATGTTTTCTATTTCTTTTAGAAAACACCACGACGAGAAAAAGGAAAACAACTTGTTAGCTTTGGATATCAAAATGTAAATTCTCTTTGCACGCGCCATCACTACATCACCAAGCGCGCGCTAGTTTTGTGTCTCCATCGAGTTATACAAACACGATTTTTAACCAATCAGCGCGCGTACTTTCTTAGGACTGTTTTCTAATAGGATAGAGTGATAGCTCTAAATGTAATGGTATGGTAATGTTTAGCTTAATTTTCGTTTCCCTCAGATATGTTTTATCTTGTCGTTCCAAAACAATATTTATTCCACTTATATCCCCCCGGATTTAAACCTTCCCGGATATAAGCCCCCCAGTTTATAAGCCCACCCAAAACCCCTGAGAAAGTTACATAAGCCCAGGGATTTAACGTGTGTTTATTTGCCGGCTGGAAGTCCGTATCGAGAAGTAACTTTGCTGAAGTTAAATTTTGTTTCTTTGCCAACAGACCAAACCTGACAAAGAACGCTTGTATTTTTTTCTCGAAACACAATTTATAACGCAAAATTTTGATATCGTGCAAAAGCGAAGGCAAAAATGCCATTCAAATTATGGCACCTACTCAAGAGCGGAGACAAAAAAGTATTTCGCCCTGATAGGTTTTCCATTATCCAAGTCCATATCTTTTTAAAAAGGGAACCAAACCTTAATTTTTATAGCAAAGGGATGTGAGCGGTCCCTAACTAGGGTCCGTATCGTGAAAAACTGCCCGGTGTAATTAGCCAAAAATATTCTAGAATTCAGGATTTGGACCACGTATTATTTTATATTACGAAATATGTGGTATACCTGTTAGAATGGGCTGAACTCTGTCTCCTTAAAGGGAATGAAATGAATCAAACCTAATGCAAGGTTAGGCCTAGGTTTTATGGAGAACTTGTTATAAACCGCTCTCTCTTTTTTTTTTTCAGTCGTACATTAAGGAACCTTTTCGAGCTCGCAGAGAAGCTCTACGGTCATCATTCACAGAAGTTGAAGGGGTAGGAAAATGAATTCTTATTACTTTCTCGATAACCTCTCTCGTGTTAAAGGATGTTTGTTGTTAAAGGTATTTTTGCTACACAAGTATTTAATGTCGTGTTTCTCACTATGACAGGAATTCATGTTTGCTCAGAGTTCTGATTCAGTTAACACGGATGACATTGCTGAATTTTTAGATGACTCAATCAAGGGTAAGGCTTTGATGAACTTCTTCCTTGTCAGAATAAACATCTGAATCTCTCAATTTGAACATAAACACTTAATGTAATGGTAATTCACTGTGCTGTCCAAGGGTAGGTGAAAGCATTTTACGTTGCAGCATGAGTTTAACATGATTTTTTGAAGTTCAAAATTAAAGGAAATCATCAGAAAGCTGACAATAATGGCTTGATTTTGTAAAATGACAGGATTTGTAGATGACTAATGATGGTTAGGATGGATTACAATGTGGAAATACTTAAAACACGAGGCTTGATTATGTTACGTGCAATTCCATAGAAACCCTATCTTAACTTGTAAAAGGCGGGCTAGTAAGTCAGAATTTGTTGGGTCTTCATTTCATGAAACTGAAGGAACATTACCATTTTGTGCTTATACTCAGTGAATTGCTCCACTTTTGGATCTCTCTCTTCAGTAATGTTTTCCGACATGGTTTAAACCATTATGAGAATGAGACATTGTTCGTTTTTTTATTAATAACTGCGTCTTATCTCTCTTCAAAGGTAATTGTGAAGGTCTGATGGTGAAAACTCTTGAGGTGGACGCCACCTACGAAATTGCCAAACGTTCACACAACTGGTTAAAGGTAAAGTGATCCTCTTTGACTGTCCTTAATGCAATACAGTCATTGCATTTTATGTTGGCGAAATCTCACTGACACTACAATTGACATAGAGCGGTTTTTATTTAAATGTAGAAAAGTTATTGGTATTGCACTTTCTACGCCACCCGATTGGTTTAGAAAGCGTGCGCGACTTTTTCATCCAGTCACAGGCGTCAAACCAAAACCAATCGGAAGCAAACCCAAAACCAATCAGGACTCACTCGCACGCGTTTCCCGCGCTTTACGTAAGCTACATGTGTTTGATAAGAGTTTTGATTGGTTCACTGTATTGCCCGTGTTCTTTGTGATTGGCTAGAAAGATTACTTTGGTTTTAGATGATGCTCGATTGAAAACTGCTCTGTGAGCAT
Organism: Platygyra sinensis; assembly: GCA_019787425.1. Classification (NCBI taxonomy): domain Eukaryota; kingdom Metazoa; phylum Cnidaria; class Anthozoa; order Scleractinia; family Merulinidae; genus Platygyra; species Platygyra sinensis. The sequence goes on along the minus strand of JAHPZR010032674.1, from coordinate 2,049 downwards.
TGTTATTGTTTTTTGTAAACGCGATGAACGGTTTTGAGCCCAGGAGTATCAATAGGCTGTCTACCGTGAGCAATGCAGCGAGAATATTGAGAGAACATTGTTGGTGACTGACGTTTCAAGAGGCTGAGCCCTGAAAGTGAAAAACTATTTGTCAATGACAGTGATCTGATTGGTTCAAATGTAATAGCTTACTTGCTGTCATGCTCAAAAACAGTGGAACTAACCTTGTAGCAGTATTTTAAGTCCACATCAAACGTCGAACTTCGCATGAGATGAACTAAAGTGACTAACTGAGCGAGTTAAGTTCATGTTAAGTTCAACGTGTGAATCAACTGAGTTGTTAAGAGTTAAATTAGATCGACCAACATTTTCCATCCGTCTGAAACAGACTGAAATTCCACTCAAATTGCAATTTAGTTCGTCTCTTGTGAAGTTGGGCGTTTGACCTGGGCCTAAGTGATCATGACTTTCACAATCCGTTTTAAAATCATCCAATTTTCTCATAAGCAGGTCACTTTTACCTTAAAACGTCGAAGAAATTAAAAAGGGATAACACAAGTTTGCAGATTTAAAGTGGCGCTGAATTTAAAAATACGGAAGAACGATACGCTCTTGACATGAGGCAAAAAGCGGTAATATCTCTGTGGCAGCACTGAGCCGGCTAAAAAACAAATTCACTCCTGGAAGAAAAACAGCTGTGAATTTTCTGCTCCTCGTTTCAGTTGAAAAAAGACTACTTGGCTGGTGTTGGCGACACATTAGATGTTGTAGTGATTGGAGGTTATTTGGGTAAAGGTAAAAGAACTGGTTCATATGGTGGATATTTACTGGCATGTTACGATCCTGAGAATGAAGAGTTCCAGACTATCTGTAAGGTAACAGGCAAACAACAGCTAATCAAAGTTGTCTCTGATTTAATTGTAGTCATTCGTATAACCTGCGATCACGCTCTATTTTCGTTTCGTTGGTAGACCTTTCCCGCGGGAAGGACGAAACGAACCAATTGTAGCGAGCGCCGACATAAGAAGACATAAGCATGGTACAATTGGGCCTGATCGCAGGTTTACTGGTTATCATTCGTATCTCTTTTGCCCAAGTAATCTGTTTTGATAGTTAATAATTTTAGATGTTGTGGAAGTTCTTAATTACCTTTGAAGGTAAGAGCCTGTCATCTTTGAAGCTTGTTTTCTTCAAAAAAAACATAAACAAAAAACTCGGACATCGAGCTGATACCGGAGGGTAATAGTTCTGACAGATGGTGCTTCTAGAGATCAAAAGCCCTACTGGAATCGGGAGGCTTTATTTACTGAGAAACCCGAAACAACACATCGAGACATTGGGAAAAAAATAAAACAAAAAAGAAAAAAAGAAACGAAAAAGCTGCAAGTTGAGGCCGCGCCAAAGCTACTACTAAATCTGATATTTTACAGTTAGTTGGTCTGGGAAATCTTGTTTTCATCAGGGAAAAGTCAGGGGGTTTTGAAAACTGATGCCTGTGGCCACTATGTGTAGCGAAGATGTGTATTTTGAGTTCTGTCAACTCTCTTACAGATTGGAACCGGCTTTACAGACGAGCTACTCGACAAGCATCACCAATTTTTCAAAGATCACGTGATTTCACAACCGAAGGCTTATTATCGGTATGATGACAGTCTGGTTCCTGATCACTGGTTTGACGCTGTGCAGGTGAAGTGTTTGGTTTGATTTGATTTGTTCACCTGTGTTTTAGGCTCAAGGATGACGATGTTAGTCTGAGTTCATATGTCGAGAATAAGCGGAATTTGTCGATGTGCTGCTTAGTTACGGTTGTCATTCTTGTTGCTGCTTTTTTTTCGTGACGCACCTTTTAATATGTAAAATACGGTGCATGCTACCTTCTTGCGTGGAGTATAATAGTCTGGTACGAATCTATGTTGTGATTTTTGCTGTAAATGGCCAAAGTGCTAATAGTTAAAGGGGCACTGTCAGCTAGGGCACATGCGCATTAGATACCATTTCATAGCTAATTGTATATCACATAGACACTGTTTTTAACCAAATATGATAAAA
>JAHPZR010032673.1:37500-58268 GCA_019787425.1 Platygyra sinensis | reverse complement strand
AGGACGTTCGCGCCAATTGTTTCTGCGCATCCTTACTGCGCACGCAAATTCACATGCCGCGTCATGCATGAGCGCGCGCGCTGAGTTATAAAATAAGCAAATGATAGGGCAGATGGCCATTGCTAGAGCTTTACCTGGATTTAACGATCTTGGACGTACGGTGACCCCAATTTTTTTTTTCGATGGATCATTTTCTCTACTGATTTTCTACGTTTAGAGAAAAAATGAAAAAAATCTATCAACTAGAAGTTTGAAAATTTGGCCAAAATGCACCATCGAATTCCGTTCTTATTAGCTCTTCGTGCACCTTTGACGGCGCTTTCAAATGGCTTCCTTGAAGGGTTAGGGGCTTAAGCACGCGTGTTTTTGAGACGCGGACGGTAAACCGGAAGTGAGCTGTTTTTAACTTTTCACTTGACGGCAAAAAACCACATTCACATCGGTAAGTATCTTTTCCTCATTAGAAATGAGTAGTCTAAACATCTAGGAGACAATACTTGCCTACCACGCGAAATGCTCTCTTCCGGTTGCCGTCCGCGTCTCAAAAACGCGCGTGCTTAAGCTCCCTGAAAAGGGAGCTTAAGCACGCGCGTTTTTGAGACGCGGACGGCAACCGGAAGAGAGCATTTCGCGTGGTAGGAAAAGTATTGTCTCCTAGATGTTTAGACTACTCATTTCTAATGGAGAAAAGATACTTACCGATGTGAATGTGGTTTTGTGCCGTCAAGTGAAAAGTTAAAACAGCTCACTTCCGGTTACCGTTCCGCGTCTCAAAAACACGCCGTGCTTAAGCTCCCTACGACGGCGACGGTGAAGACGACGACCAAACTTTAAAAATATGTTTCTACTTTACTTTGGAATTTTCTCATTTATTTAGATCTATTCAGATGTGTTTGTGTGGTATTAAAACATTGCCTCAGCTGAATATGCTACGAATGCGTTCAGTTTCAAATAGAAATACGAAAAATTAGCCGTTGTGGTTCACGTTCTCCAAACAAACGCAGAATTTGGTCATCTCAAATGTACCAAGAATTATAAAGGCACGTGCACAGCTATTGTTTTGACTTCATTAAGGACGTTCGCGCCAATTGTTTCTGCGCATCCTTACTGCGCACGCAAATTCACATGCCACGTCATGCATGAGCGCGCGCGCTGAGTCATAAAATAAGCAAATGATAGGGCAGATGGCCATTGCTAGAGCTTTACCTGGATTTAACGATCTTGGACGTACGGTGACCCCAATTTTTTTTCGATGGATCATTTTCTCTACTGATTTTCTACGTTTAGAGAAAAAATGAAAAAAATCTATCGACTAGAAGTTTGAATATTTGGCAAAATGCACCATCGAATTCCGTTCTTATTAGCTCTTCGTGCACCTTTGCGGCGGTTTCAAATGGCTCTTGAAGGGTTAAATTTTGTGAAAACGTTAGTAAAATTTCGAATTATTTACGCAACAGACCCACTTCTACAAAATACGACTAAGATCGTTTGCCTCTGTTGACTCACCTTCGATATTTTTAACTATAAACCCCGGTGGACCGTGCTCAATTATATGGGGCAATTTTTCGAAATCAGTATAGTTTACCACACGCTTTATCTCTGAAACGAAGACGGTGACCCCCAATTTTTTTTGCATTTCTGGCACAAGTAACTCACCATCTGCCAGCAGTAAAAATTTAAAAAAATTCTATCGACTGGAAAATTTTCGCGCGAACGTCCTTAAACCTTTTGTTTGGTGGCGTTTCTCGATTGCCGTTGCTCGTTGGCCGATCCGTGGTTTTGCGTCGTAAGGTCCCTAATTAACGTCTAGGGGACGTGAAATTAGTGCGTGTGGTATAAAAACGAGGACGCATTTAGTACACGACCTGACAAAAGAAAAAATGTATACTAGTAATAGTTCACACTAAATCTGCCCCCGCTTCTATTTTATCCGTCCAGGGGTATGAAAATTCTTACAAAAATTCCCCGTGCGTTAAAGAAGACTATTATTTATTGTATGAACTGTAATTTTATCTTTGTGTTGGGGTGTTACTAAACAGAGTAACGAAGTAACGAGTAACGAGTAACGAAGTAACGAGAAACCGAGTAACGGGTAAAAAATTGAAAGGGTCAAAAATTTCAAAATCGTTTTAAAATGCGTAAAATGGTTTGAAAGAGTAAAAATTAAATTAAAAGCCCCAGAAGCATGTTTGCCAAGGCACGGAAAGGCGTTTCGCTTTGTTTTTGATTCATGCAACATCCACCTATATCAATTCCATGTTAACCTGATTCCACGCCGTAGAAAGGACCCGATAGTATAATTTTTTTCTTTCGTTCGCCAAAGTTTTCAAAATTATACGCAAAGCTAAGGGGCCCAAGTTTAAAACTCTAAGATTTAAAGCCAATGCTCAAGACTACAGTGGCTCGAATTAATCCTGAAATTAATATAATGTTCGTCAGGTCAGGTCGTGGAGGTAAATCTATCACCTGACGGTCGCTGAGGTCGAATAACTGAGTTCCGTCTTCAGAGCAGACATCAACTTTAATACGATAATCACGAGTAGAAAGAAGTCTTTTCGGCTGTTTTCAAGGTTATGATGATTATGGGAATTTATTTCACATTTCAGGACGGGAGGTCATGTACTGCTGTTCTGGGACTACTGCAACTATTACTGAAGTGTTTTCATTTACATTGTGTCTAGACTAGTACCTAGCAGCCGGGAAGTGCTTTTAATACTACTTACCCGGCAGTCTGGAATTGTTCTAGAATTTCCACGGAAAAACTCACCCAATCGTTCATAAAACTGTAGATCTTGTTTAGAAATGTCAAGTGATTTCAATTGTAATTTTGGCTTTGTTGCGGAGGAAATTGTCGTGCCTGGGCATACTAGAAAATCTCGAAGTTTCGTCACTGACTCAGCGTGTCGATCAACTCTCATACACTAATTTCTACAAACTGATTAAAGTTGGAACACTGTGAGAGTATTCGATATTTGTTCAGAAAGGCGAAGCGATTATAAATAAGGTTTAGCTAAGGTTTAGCTCACAGTAGAACTTCGTCGCTTTCAACAACGCTTACTTCCTTTTGGCGCGAAAACCCTTTGTCACGCAACTGAAGTGTTACACGGGACTTTCGTCACCGAAAGCTGAAGCGTTTTATTATAGCTATTTGTACAATTGTACTAGTTTGCCGAGGCAATTATTGAGGCCAGAAAACGCTTGGTATTTCTACACCGACATCTCAGCAGGTTCAAGAGGAAATTTTGGTGGAAAGCGGGAAGAACTTCTGACTGCCGAGTGACACGAGGCTCGTAAAATTTGTGCAAAACCAAAACATAATTTAGAATCGCTTCGCATTTCTGAACAAATAACGAATACTCACCAACTTCAATTCAGGGTTCCAACTTCAATTTTTGTACAAATTTACAAATTATTCTATAAGTATCAAGGTCGAAAATTTAATCAACCACAAAGCCAAAATTATAATTGAAATCGCTTGACATTTCTAAGCAAAGATCTACAGAGGTTTTCCGTGGAAATTCTAGAATAATTTGAGACTACCGGTCATATTGTAGTAAATAATAACACTTCCCGGCTGCCGGGTATCTAGACACAATGTTTTGAGCTTATGGGTCGTCAAGCTTGCTTTGTGAATTGGTTTTGTAGTTCCTGTTTATATATCAGTACTAAAAAACGATTTTAATCGATTCTACACATTTTTAAAAAGATTTGAGAATTTTTGACCGTTCGAAATTTTTTCTCGTTACTCGGTTTTCCGTTACTTCGTTACTCGTTACTCGTTACTTCGTTACTCTGTTTAGTAACACCCTATTTTTCGTAAACTATATCACGCATACTGTTCAAGTAACTTAGGCATCTTATCATAAATATGATCAAAAGAATCAACATTCCGTGTGAACTCATTCTATCACATGATACTTTTTACATCATACTCGGCTCACGAAGTGCATTCTGAAAAAGATGAAGCTGCTTTCCATGCACGTCTTCTATCCGGGTACAATTAGAATTTGGAATCGCTGGAAATAAAGGTCGCAATTTTGTTACTGTTGTTTGCAGTATCTGAAATAACATTTTAAAGTTGAAGCCAAGTGCTATGAACACTTAATCGATATAAATCGAACCCTTCTTTGTTATATGTACTTGTTCAACACAGGCCAGTACTGTAACACTGAGTTTTGTTCACGATCTGATTTACTTTCAGGCCCTATTCTACATGTTCATTTTTCATCACAAGCAGTTACTCGACCGTGAAGAAGGTGGGACGATTGTCAAGAGTTTCTGTAAGAAATTTCAAGGCTACTTGATAATGATGGCGATTGCGGCAATCGCTTGTTTCCTCTCACTGGACTAAGAATAAAAGAATATCAATGATTTGAGCAGATCTGCGTTTTCGTTCCTAGTAAATTTTCTCTTTCTTCTTTTACAGGATTGAAGTATTTAAGAAGATTGAACTTAGAGAGAATTGTTACCTGTCGGATGAATCCACTCAAGGTCAGATTGTCATAGTTTTGGTTTTATTCACCAACAAGCACCTCCGTAAAAATCCAGAAATTTCAGTCCGTATTAAGACGGAATCCGCCAGACGTTGGAGTAACAAGTGGACAAAAATCTTGTACCAAGATTATTTACATTGTATTGCAAACTTCTGTAGGGCTCTTTTAATTATCTTCTCAAAACAATTCATGTCTAGCAACACCAAACGTCGAAAACGAATGTTGAACTTCGTATGAAACGCTTAAAAGTTTTGGTGAAATGAAACTGATGATGGAATTTTGCCTGTGTTTCCACAAAATCACTGAACTTTGAAATTTACTTTCTCTCGTTCCCGTGGGAAATTATTTTTCGGTGTTATTTCAGGCAATTATTTATGTATTTAGCTTTAAAAAAATGTAAAAACGACTGTAAAATATTTAAAATTACTCTGGTACAGATTTTTGTCCACTAAAACCTGAAATTGCTCCATCTTCTATCGGATTTCGTCTTAAATGTTTTTAGTCGTTGTGGAACGAAACAAAATGTTTTTACACCAATAGCCACTATCATTCCAACAGGCACTGACAGTTTTCAATGATACTTCCTTTGAATCTTATAATCTTAAAGATTGTGCTTTTCCTTTTATTCTCAGGTTTGCTTGCCAACGGTTGTTAAAATGTTTGCTCACATCACAAGGTAATGTGACTGATTTTTCTGGCAATCCATGCTGGACGGTTCATGTTTCTATTTTCAACTGTTTGCGACGCAATAAGACAACAAAATAGCAGAATTACCTTGTTTTTATTTTCAATCTACAACATTCAATCTTGGGTCAAAAACTTTCGGAAGAACACGGAGTGTGAACTTTGGTTTTAAATTCAACCAGCACTAATGAAACATACTTTTTTGACCAATCAGGAGCAGGGGTCATTTTTCCCGCGCTCGGCACAGATTAGGGATTATGGGGTTTCACTTGAATTCTGACGGAGAACTTCTTCTTGGTTCTGATTAGCACATTATGTTTTAAGCATATTGGGCTTTTTATTGTGAATGACAAAGTAATAAATTAGTGAACATTTTTGTTCCCACAGGCAACATGAGCTGGTCTTCTGTTACACAATCATTGAACAAAATAATAGAATGACGTTGCCTGTGGCAACACCAACGTCGAGCCGTGCAGTGTTAAACTTGTCTTTAACGAATCAACTGGACTCCTTCTTTCCTTTTGATCCATATCTCTTAAGAAGGCAAGTACTGATCTAATAATGAAACGTTTCACTCACCGAGTCTTGTATTGAAACACTTGCATCTAAGCTTGCGTTACACTGACCAGCATTAGACTAGAAATAGAATAGAATAGAACCTTTATTTATCCAAGGAAGCATTTCACTAAAAAGTGGTCTTCTAATGAGCCGTGCACATTAACCTTAAATACTTAAAAACCTTTATAACCAAGTACTTAAAAACTAAGACTTAAAATTTACGAACTATTTTACCTTAACTTAATTATGACTTGTTTTAATTATTTTATTTAACTTAAGGGTTATTACTAACTTACAATAGCGGAATAAAAACTATTCAAAGTAGTGGCCTGCTTAGCCTCTACTGACAGACGGTTCCATGTTACTGCGCCCCTATAACTAAAATTCTTCTCGAGGGCCTCAGTGTTCGGCCGCGGAATGAACAGGTTATGTTGGGCGCCCCGAAGATTATGCCTGTGGATGGTATTTACGCTGGTGAATTTATCAGGTATTCGGGTACAAGGTTATTAGCAGTTTTAAGCATTAAAGTGCACCTAACCCCAAAAACTTTTTTTCGCTAAAACAATAAAGCTTGTTTTGGGGAGTAACTAGCCGCAAAAATTTTTCGATTTGGTTAAATCTTTGATTTTCTATGGCTCGTCAAAGTACGTGAAATTGCCGCCATTTTGGTCCACGACCGAGTTTAACGGAGAATGGGTCGAGGGCCGGATGTGACGTCAGATCGAGAACACGATGATTCTGAGATTCGCATATTTACTTGTTTCTGTGGGAAAGGCTGGAAAAGTTGTTCGAAAAAAATGCTAGCCAGGTGCGCTGTAGTGTGATGTAGCAACACAACAAACTTACAGGAGGTACTCCGCTTTATGCCATACGTTTTATGGAGAGATGTCCTGAAGAGAAGAAACGTACAAAGTGATGGCTCGATTCGTGCAAAGTGATAGCCGTCTAAGAGTTCGGTGATCTGTTCCATAGAGTATTTCACTTTCAAACCAGATGATCTCGCTCGATGCCTGGATTTTCAGAGAGAGGAAGGGATTTTGGAGTAACTGCTGAATACCCCTCCATCTGAAGTTATACCCCTGAAAAAGCTGGCTACATGGTTACGCAGTTGTCTCCCGCTAACGCTTTAAGAACGAGAAATACATGTATGTCATACTTGTCTGGTGTTGGCTACGCGGCTACGCGGCTACGCGGCTACGCAGTAGTCAAGACCTTCCCTTCCCCTTGGTATATGTTAGTAGGGAAAAAAGTGGCTACGCGGCTACGTGGCTACGCAGTTGTGAAGACCACCCCTCCCCTTCAAAATAAGTTAGTAAGGAAATAAGTGGCTACGCGGCTACGTGGCTACGCAGTGACTGCGTAGCCGCGTAGCCGCACTTTTCGAGATCTCTTTTGGAGTGGAGGGGTATTCAGCAGTTAAGCCGGGATGGATTTTGCTGACTCAGTGACTTAAGCGAGACGAATTTGGAATAACCGTCCATCGATTCATGAAGCCGTTGTTGCATCTGATCTGAGAAACAACAGCAGTCAGTCGGCACAGCCGACAGATAGTTTTGTATTTGCCCACTACTAATCTTAAAACTCCATTTCTGAAGCCATACAGGTTTAATTCCTGGATATTCAGTAACACACTTTAAGGTAACATCAGCACCAATATCTTCAAGAACAAGATCACTCTTCTTTGAGTCTTGACAACCTTCTAACTCACTCTAATATAATAATAACAACAATAACATTCGCTGATGTTTTGAAGGGAAGCGACGCTACAATTTCCACACTCGCAGGAAAAGAACACAAACATTGTGTCATGGGATAATCATTTTGGTCTACGTTGAACGAGTGAAGTTAAAATAATTTGAGAAATTTAACGGACTTGACTTTTATTTATACGAAAGTATGTTAATGCGAGATCGAAGAATGCGCGAATTTAGTAAATATACGCACCACACGCTACAGTCTCTTTGACTTCTACATATCATTGCCTTCGGGTCTGTCCATCAGAGCTCGTTCGAGTTCTTTGTCAGCATCCACCTCATTTTGTCTATCCATTCTTCGTTGGCCAGAGAGTTGTCAGCATATAAATCAGCTCGGCCGTCATCGTTTAACTATTCACTTTGCTTTGTTTACAAGTGCGAGTCATCATTCCCTTCAGCGATATAATAAATTTCGGAGTCTTCTGAGTCAAAGCTCATTTCAGAATCCGACGAAGTAGAAGATATTGTTGATAAAAACAGAAATCTGTCGACTGTGGAGCCCCCAGCGAAAAACTTGTGCGGCAAAAAGGCTTCCACGCTCACACAGAGTAAAAGGCCCGACTGGGACAGCCGAAGGTTTCGTTCTCGAAGTGACGTCACGGCTTTACTCTCCCCAGACTCCTTATGTTCGGTCGTGAACCATACGAAACTCGGTTTCAAGGGGGCACAGAAATTCGAGGATTTAACCAAATCGAAAAATTTTTGCGGCTAATTACTCCACAAAATAAGCTTTATTGTTTTAGCGAAAAAAATTTTTTGGGGTTAGGTGCACTTTAAAGATTTCAATTGTTTAGCGCGTCTGTCAGCGAGGCTTTCCCAGTTGAGGGTACGAAGAATCTGGGCCGATCTGACATCCCAACCAGACCCTGTTATTATGAGTGCTGCCCTATTTTGTAGTTTCTCTAGTTTTTGGCCGAGGCCATTACCGATACATTCCCATACAGCGCTGCAATAATCGAGATGTGGAAGAATCAGTGACTTATAAATTGTAACTTTGTACTTTGGGGACAAATCGGTCTTAGCCTCTAAGGGCAGCAAGTACTTTAGCAACTTTACTAACGACCTCAGAGATATGAGCTTCCCACGAGAGTGTTTCATCCACCTGGACATCTAGGCATTTGTAACTATTCTTGTGACAAATATATTTGTTGAAAAGCTGGTGTGTTTAATAGCTTTTATCCGACAAATTAAAGTTGTTTCAAACAAAAAATTGCTTGTTTTTACAACTCGTCACATAACACGTATTTTTCTGGGGCGACTCAGTAAGGATAAGTAAGCAGTCCCGACATGTTTCAGTGTATCTATGCTGTCCAAAGTCATTACTGGCGCGCTAATTTTTGAACTGTTGACAAATATTTGCTGTTCCTTCCAGACGATCAAATGTACTTATCATGTTTAATCATTTTTTTAACTTTTGTGACGGCTCAGATCAAGTAAGTTTATCAAGTCATTCTATCAAGAATGGGAGGGACTGGACCAAGACGAGGTTGATGATGATGATGAAAAGAAGCGTTCAGAAGAAGAGGTAGCGTATGTTTGAAAAAGTCGAGTATTAGTAACTGATATTCCACGTTTTGTCCATCATTGTGCGTGTACCGTTGTGCATGTATCGTTGTGCGTGTATCGTTGTGCGTGTATCGTTTGCGCATGTATCGTTGTGCGTGTACCGTTGTGCATGTATCGTTGTGCGTGTATCGTTGTGCGTGTATCGTTGTGCGTGTATCGTTGTGCGTGTATCGTTGTGCGTGTATCGTTGTGCGTGTATCGTTTGCGCATGTATCGTTGTGCGTGTACCGTTGTGCATGTATCGTTGTGCGTGTATCGTTGTGCGTGTATCGTTGTGCATGTATCGTTGTGCATGTATCGTTGTGCGTGTATCGTTGTGCGTGTATCGTTTGCGCATGTATCGTTGTGCGTGTACCGTTGTGCATGTATCGTTGTGCGTGTATCGTTGTGCGTGTATCGTTGTGCGTGTATCGTTGTGCGTGTATCGTTGTGCATGTATCGTTGTGCGTGTATCGTTGTGCATGTATCGTTGTGCGTGTATCGTTGTGCATGTATCGTTGTGCGGGTACCGTTGTGCATGTATCGTTGTGCGTGTATCGTTGTGCGTGTATCGTTTGCGCATGTATCGTTGTGCGTGTACCGTTGTGCATGTATCGTTGTGCGTGTATCGTTGTGCATGTATCGTTGTGCGTGTACCGTTGTGCATGTATCGTTGTGCGGGTACCGTTGTGCATGTATCGTTGTGCGTGTACCGTTGTGCATGTATCGTTGTGCATGTATCGTTGTGCGTGTATCGTTGTGCGTGTATCGTTGTGCATGTATCGTTGTTCGTCGTACGTATTGCCATGACTGTTTTTAGAATGCTCTGTAATTGAACATTATTTCAATCCTAATTTAAGACTTGCCAGTCCTCAACCTGTGGCCTTGTTCCCTTAATTTAAAATCATATTAAGAAATTGATTACAAAAATCATTAGGAAACTACGTTTAAAGTCATCTTGACTCGTTATGAAGAAGAGAAAAACCAAATGGAGACCTAAGAACTCTCACTGGCCGTGATAAACTGAAATATAATTTTATGCCTTTCACATTACATTGGTATAAATTTACATCTGGACCGTTATTTTCTACGTGGTAATGAAGTCAAGACGACTTCGAAACATTGCAGTTTCCTTTCCCTAATTTTTGTAATCAATTTTATTATATGGCAAGGTAAATCCGACGTGTTTTGACTGGTTCTTTCTTGGTCAGGATTCCGCCATACGGACCGTTTCCACGGAAACGGTCATCGGCTGTGTTTTTTTTTTGTTTTTAAAAGCTGGCAAATTGAAAACAAACATGGCCCGAGTGCCATATAATAAACTAATTACTAACCTAGCTAGCTCGAGCTGTACTGGGGAATATTGGCCCTCGGTCGTTTCTGTACGGACCTCGCTGTGCTCGGTCCGTACTGCCACGACCTCGGGCCAGTATTCCCCAGTACGGCCCTCTCGCTCGGTTAGTAAGAGGTTAATATTTCGAAAAATATGGGTTATTGACCAAGTGTGAGGTCAAGATGGCTGAATATTGGCCAAGTTCTTTTTTGCGTGTTTTTGGACCGAGACGAAGTCGCGGTCCAAAAACTCGCAAAAAAAAAGAACTTGGCCAATATTCAGCCATCTTGACCGAACAAACTTGGTCAATAACGGATTTATTAAATATGGCTTTTGGGGAAATTTTTCTTGCGGGATACAGCGGGTAGCCCCGAGCGGGCAAGATGGCTCCATCTTGCCCCCTGGGGTTGCCAATCACAGCGCGCGATTTGGGTCATCTTACCCTCTCGCGGAGTTAGCCATATAATAAGATTCCTTATCAAAATAATACAACAACCAAACACATGGCATTTTATCTGTCAGGATGTTACTGAAGAATACTTGGAATACGGCAGAAGCCCAGATGCAACAGTACCGCCGGGATTCACCCCTGATACACCCATGGGTGTCTCTCCTGGCTTCATCTCCTCGCCCATCACACACTTAACAGTTCAAGTCAAGGATGTGAACAGATCAAGAAGATAGCGGACCGCTCAGTGGTACATCGGTTCCACTACACTGGTCAGAGACAAGAAAACTATGAACGTCATTCTGGATTGAACCTTGCTACATTCATATCATTGCAAAATTCAAATGTTCAGCCGGTTTGGGCAGTCCGCAGTTCTTCTTCTGGGCCCAATGTCTTGAGTTGACTTCGTTCCAAAGTGAAACCCGCAATACAGTAACTTTACAAAGACTCTGAGATTATTATAGTGACTTCAATGATAACAACAACAATAATCTTTATTTTCCGTCAACACAAGGCGAAGAGAGCTGTATGGTTTTGGTATGACGTCATACTTGGTGCAGAACACGGGTGACAGCGAGAGTTACACCAAACACCAATAATAACAAAAATTCACGGCATGTTTTTAATATGTTTATTACAAGAACAACCAAGTATTGTAAAACTAAAAAACCCATCAATCAGCAACATTTTCATTAATGATAATAACTTGTAAGTTCGTCTATAGACTCTTCAACAATTTTTTGGCCTCGTCCATTGCCTGTAAATATAAACAAGAGCAAAGTGACACAATGTTCCTGATGGAAGGAGAGATGCAGAGCGTCTGAGATTCTGTGGAACATTATTGTCACTAACAACAGACCGTGATAAGCGTAGTTTAGCTTTCTTAACCATTCTAATTTAACTTGACAATGTACATACCATCTTATCATCAACTGTTTTACGCGGATTACTGTTGACCGCCTTTTCGTAAGAGTTTGCTCGAGATTCCAGTTACCGGGAATTCATGTCTGCATCGAGATGATCCTTTGTAGTCAGCATGATAACACTAAACAGTTTTCACGTGAAAACAGGCAACTTAGGTTTATTTTCATAACAAAGTCAGCTCTATTGGGTTAGGGTTAGGGTTAGGGTTAATTCTGCTCAATGACCTGATCACAAATCACTGAACTGTTATTTACAACATCATTTTTTCTTTGTTTACCATAGGCTTTAAGACACTTTAAGAAAGCTGAAGAATGTAAGTACGCAATGGATGATTTGAGTCCAAATGGTATTTGTTCAGTTGTCTTTCCAAATTCAAATGAAGAATTCAAGGTTGAAGATGTTAAGCTCTCGATTTGATGCTCAAATTTTGTTTAATGTTTACTTTAGTAGAACCAAACTTCTTTAGTAAGAATCATCTGTGGCTTGGAAAAACGTTTCTACGAGAAAATAAGAAGGAGGAAGCAAAAGTGTGGCTCGAAAAGGCGGTCAACAGTAATCCGCGTAAAACAGTTGATGATAAGATGGTATGTACATTGTCAAGTTAAATTAGAATGGTTAAGAAAGCTAAACTACGCTTATCACGGTCTGTTGTTAGTGACAATAATGTTCCACAGAATCTCAGACGCTCTGCATCTCTCCTTCCATCAGGAACATTGTGTCACTTTGCTCTTGTTTATATTTACAGGCAATGGACGAGGCCAAAAAATTGTTGAAGAGTCTATAGACGAACTTACAAGTTATTATCATTAATGAAAATGTTGCTGATTGATGGGTTTTTTAGTTTTACAATACTTGGTTGTTCTTGTAATAAACATATTAAAAACATGCCGTGAATTTTTGTTATTATTGGTGTTTGGTGTAACTCTCGCTGTCACCCGTGTTCTGCACCAAGTATGACGTCATACCAAAACCATACAGCTCTCTTCGCCTTGTGTTGACGGAAAATAAAGATTATTGTTGTTGTTATCATTGAAGTCACTATAATAATCTCAGAGTCTTTGTAAAGTTACTGTATTGCGGGTTTCACTTTGGAACGAAGTCAACTCAAGACATTGGGCCCAGAAGAAGAACTGCGGACTGCCCAAACCGGCTGAACATTTGAATTTTGCAATGATATGAATGTAGCAAGGTTCAATCCAGAATGACGTTCATAGTTTTCTTGTCTCTGACCAGTGTAGTGGAACCGATGTACCACTGAGCGGTCCGCTATCTTCTTGATCTGTTCACATCCTTGACTTGAACTGTTAAGTGTGTGATGGGCGAGGAGATGAAGCCAGGAGAGACACCCATGGGTGTATCAGGGGTGAATCCCGGCGGTACTGTTGCATCTGGGCTTCTGCCGTATTCCAAGTATTCTTCAGTAACATCCTGACAGATAAAATGCCATGTGTTTGGTTGTTGTATTATTTTGATAAGGAATCTTATTATATGGCTAACTCCGCGAGAGGGTAAGATGACCCAAATCGCGCGCTGTGATTGGCAACCCCAGGGGGCAAGATGGAGCCATCTTGCCCGCTCGGGGCTACCCGCTGTATCCCGCAAGAAAAATTTCCCCAAAAGCCATATTTAATAAATCCGTTATTGACCAAGTTTGTTCGGTCAAGATGGCTGAATATTGGCCAAGTTCTTTTTTTTTGCGAGTTTTTGGACCGCGACTTCGTCTCGGTCCAAAAACACGCAAAAAAGAACTTGGCCAATATTCAGCCATCTTGACCTCACACTTGGTCAATAACCCATATTTTTCGAAATATTAACCTCTTACTAACCGAGCGAGAGGGCCGTACTGGGGAATACTGGCCCGAGGTCGTGGCAGTACGGACCGAGCACAGCGAGGTCCGTACAGAAACGACCGAGGGCCAATATTCCCCAGTACAGCTCGAGCTAGCTAGGTTAGTAATTAGTTTATTATATGGCACTCGGGCCATGTTTGTTTTCAATTTGCCAGCTTTTAAAAACAAAAAAAAAACACAGCCGATGACCGTTTCCGTGGAAACGGTCCGTATGGCGGAATCCTGACCAAGAAAGAACCAGTCAAAACACGTCGGATTTACCTTGCCATATAATAAAATTGATTACAAAAATTAGGGAAAGGAAACTGCAATGTTTCGAAGTCGTCTTGACTTCATTACCACGTAGAAAATAACGGTCCAGATGTAAATTTATACCAATGTAATGTGAAAGGCATAAAATTATATTTCAGTTTATCACGGCCAGTGAGAGTTCTTAGGTCTCCATTTGGTTTTTCTCTTCTTCATAACGAGTCAAGATGACTTTAAACGTAGTTTCCTAATGATTTTTGTAATCAATTTCTTAATATGATTTTAAATTAAGGGAACAAGGCCACAGGTTGAGGACTGGCAAGTCTTAAATTAGGATTGAAATAATGTTCAATTACAGAGCATTCTAAAAACAGTCATGGCAATACGTACGACGAACAACGATACATGCACAACGATACACGCACAACGATACACGCACAACGATACATGCACAACGATACATGCACAACGGTACACGCACAACGATACATGCACAACGGTACCCGCACAACGATACATGCACAACGGTACACGCACAACGATACATGCACAACGATACACGCACAACGATACATGCACAACGGTACACGCACAACGATACATGCGCAAACGATACACGCACAACGATACACGCACAACGATACATGCACAACGGTACCCGCACAACGATACATGCACAACGATACACGCACAACGATACATGCACAACGATACACGCACAACGATACATGCACAACGATACACGCACAACGATACACGCACAACGATACACGCACAACGATACACGCACAACGATACATGCACAACGGTACACGCACAACGATACATGCGCAAACGATACACGCACAACGATACACGCACAACGATACATGCACAACGATACATGCACAACGATACACGCACAACGATACACGCACAACGATACATGCACAACGGTACACGCACAACGATACATGCGCAAACGATACACGCACAACGATACACGCACAACGATACACGCACAACGATACACGCACAACGATACACGCACAACGATACACGCACAACGATACATGCACAACGGTACACGCACAACGATACATGCGCAAACGATACACGCACAACGATACACGCACAACGATACATGCACAACGGTACACGCACAATGATGGACAAAACGTGGAATATCAGTTACTAATACTCGACTTTTTCAAACATACGCTACCTCTTCTTCTGAACGCTTCTTTTCATCATCATCATCAACCTCGTCTTGGTCCAGTCCCTCCCATTCTTGATAGAATGACTTGATAAACTTACTTGATCTGAGCCGTCACAAAAGTTAAAAAAATGATTAAACATGATAAGTACATTTGATCGTCTGGAAGGAACAGCAAATATTTGTCAACAGTTCAAAAATTAGCGCGCCAGTAATGACTTTGGACAGCATAGATACACTGAAACATGTCGGGACTGCTTACTTATCCTTACTGAGTCGCCCCAGAAAAATACGTGTTATGTGACGAGTTGTAAAAACAAGCAATTTTTTGTTTGAAACAACTTTAATTTGTCGGATAAAAGCTATTAAACACACCAGCTTTTCAACAAATATATTTGTCACAAGAATAGTTACAAATGCCTAGATGTCCAGGTGGATGAAACACTCTCGTGGGAAGCTCATATCTCTGAGGTCGTTAGTAAAGTTGCTAAAGTACTTGCTGCCCTTAGAGGCTAAGACCGATTTGTCCCCAAAGTACAAAGTTACAATTTATAAGTCACTGATTCTTCCACATCTCGATTATTGCAGCGCTGTATGGGAATGTATCGGTAATGGCCTCGGCCAAAAACTAGAGAAACTACAAAATAGGGCAGCACTCATAATAACAGGGTCTGGTTGGGATGTCAGATCGGCCCAGATTCTTCGTACCCTCAACTGGGAAAGCCTCGCTGACAGACGCGCTAAACAATTGAAATCTTTAAAGTGCACCTAACCCCAAAAAATTTTTTTCGCTAAAACAATAAAGCTTATTTTGTGGAGTAATTAGCCGCAAAAATTTTTCGATTTGGTTAAATCCTCGAATTTCTGTGCCCCCTTGAAACCGAGTTTCGTATGGTTCACGACCGAACATAAGGAGTCTGGGGAGAGTAAAGCCGTGACGTCACTTCGAGAACGAAACCTTCGGCTGTCCCAGTCGGGCCTTTTACTCTGTGTGAGCGTGGAAGCCTTTTTGCCGCACAAGTTTTTCGCTGGGGGCTCCACAGTCGACAGATTTCTGTTTTTATCAACAATATCTTCTACTTCGTCGGATTCTGAAATGAGCTTTGACTCAGAAGACTCCGAAATTTATTATATCGCTGAAGGGAATGATGACTCGCACTTGTAAACAAAGCAAAGTGAATAGTTAAACGATGACGGCCGAGCTGATTTATATGCTGACAACTCTCTGGCCAACGAAGAATGGATAGACAAAATGAGGTGGATGCTGACAAAGAACTCGAACGAGCTCTGATGGACAGACCCGAAGGCAATGATATGTAGAAGTCAAAGAGACTGTAGCGTGTGGTGCGTATATTTACTAAATTCGCGCATTCTTCGATCTCGCATTAACATACTTTCGTATAAATAAAAGTCAAGTCCGTTAAATTTCTCAAATTATTTTAACTTCACTCGTTCAACGTAGACCAAAATGATTATCCCATGACACAATGTTTGTGTTCTTTTCCTGCGAGTGTGGAAATTGTAGCGTCGCTTCCCTTCAAAACATCAGCGAATGTTATTGTTGTTATTATTATATTAGAGTGAGTTAGAAGGTTGTCAAGACTCAAAGAAGAGTGATCTTGTTCTTGAAGATATTGGTGCTGATGTTACCTTAAAGTGTGTTACTGAATATCCAGGAATTAAACCTGTATGGCTTCAGAAATGGAGTTTTAAGATTAGTAGTGGGCAAATACAAAACTATCTGTCGGCTGTGCCGACTGACTGCTGTTGTTTCTCAGATCAGATGCAACAACGGCTTCATGAATCGATGGACGGTTATTCCAAATTCGTCTCGCTTAAGTCACTGAGTCAGCAAAATCCATCCCGGCTTAACTGCTGAATACCCCTCCACTCCAAAAGAGATCTCGAAAAGTGCGGCTACGCGGCTACGCAGTCACTGCGTAGCCACGTAGCCGCGTAGCCACTTATTTCCTTACTAACTTATTTTGAAGGGGAGGGGTGGTCTTCACAACTGCGTAGCCACGTAGCCGCGTAGCCACTTTTTTCCCTACTAACATATACCAAGGGGAAGGGAAGGTCTTGACTACTGCGTAGCCGCGTAGCCGCGTAGCCGCGTAGCCAACACCAGACAAGTATGACATACATGTATTTCTCGTTCTTAAAGCGTTAGCGGGAGACAACTGCGTAACCATGTAGCCAGCTTTTTCAGGGGTATAACTTCAGATGGAGGGGTATTCAGCAGTTACTCCAAAATCCCTTCCTCTCTCTGAAAATCCAGGCATCGAGCGAGATCATCTGGTTTGAAAGTGAAATACTCTATGGAACAGATCACCGAACTCTTAGACGGCTATCACTTTGCACGAATCGAGCCATCACTTTGTACGTTTCTTCTCTTCAGGACATCTCTCCATAAAACGTATGGCATAAAGCGGAGTACCTCCTGTAAGTTTGTTGTGTTGCTACATCACACTACAGCGCACCTGGCTAGCATTTTTTTCGAACAACTTTTCCAGCCTTTCCCACAGAAACAAGTAAATATGCGAATCTCAGAATCATCGTGTTCTCGATCTGACGTCACATCCGGCCCTCGACCCATTCTCCGTTAAACTCGGTCGTGGACCAAAATGGCGGCAATTTCACGTACTTTGACGAGCCATAGAAAATCAAAGATTTAACCAAATCGAAAAATTTTTGCGGCTAGTTACTCCCCAAAACAAGCTTTATTGTTTTAGCGAAAAAAAGTTTTTGGGGTTAGGTGCACTTTAATGCTTAAAACTGCTAATAACCTTGTACCCGAATACCTGATAAATTCACCAGCGTAAATACCATCCACAGGCATAATCTTCGGGGCGCCCAACATAACCTGTTCATTCCGCGGCCGAACACTGAGGCCCTCGAGAAGAATTTTAGTTATAGGGGCGCAGTAACATGGAACCGTCTGTCAGTAGAGGCTAAGCAGGCCACTACTTTGAATAGTTTTTATTCCGCTATTGTAAGTTAGTAATAACCCTTAAGTTAAATAAAATAATTAAAACAAGTCATAATTAAGTTAAGGTAAAATAGTTCGTAAATTTTAAGTCTTAGTTTTTAAGTACTTGGTTATAAAGGTTTTTAAGTATTTAAGGTTAATGTGCACGGCTCATTAGAAGACCACTTTTTAGTGAAATGCTTCCTTGGATAAATAAAGGTTCTATTCTATTCTATTTCTAGTCTAATGCTGGTCAGTGTAACGCAAGCTTAGATGCAAGTGTTTCAATACAAGACTCGGTGAGTGAAACGTTTCATTATTAGATCAGTACTTGCCTTCTTAAGAGATATGGATCAAAAGGAAAGAAGGAGTCCAGTTGATTCGTTAAAGACAAGTTTAACACTGCACGGCTCGACGTTGGTGTTGCCACAGGCAACGTCATTCTATTATTTTGTTCAATGATTGTGTAACAGAAGACCAGCTCATGTTGCCTGTGGGAACAAAAATGTTCACTAATTTATTACTTTGTCATTCACAATAAAAAGCCCAATATGCTTAAAACATAATGTGCTAATCAGAACCAAGAAGAAGTTCTCCGTCAGAATTCAAGTGAAACCCCATAATCCCTAATCTGTGCCGAGCGCGGGAAAAATGACCCCTGCTCCTGATTGGTCAAAAAAGTATGTTTCATTAGTGCTGGTTGAATTTAAAACCAAAGTTCACACTCCGTGTTCTTCCGAAAGTTTTTGACCCAAGATTGAATGTTGTAGATTGAAAATAAAAACAAGGTAATTCTGCTATTTTGTTGTCTTATTGCGTCGCAAACAGTTGAAAATAGAAACATGAACCGTCCAGCATGGATTGCCAGAAAAATCAGTCACATTACCTTGTGATGTGAGCAAACATTTTAACAACCGTTGGCAAGCAAACCTGAGAATAAAAGGAAAAGCACAATCTTTAAGATTATAAGATTCAAAGGAAGTATCATTGAAAACTGTCAGTGCCTGTTGGAATGATAGTGGCTATTGGTGTAAAAACATTTTGTTTCGTTCCACAACGACTAAAAACATTTAAGACGAAATCCGATAGAAGATGGAGCAATTTCAGGTTTTAGTGGACAAAAATCTGTACCAGAGTAATTTTAAATATTTTACAGTCGTTTTTACATTTTTTTAAAGCTAAATACATAAATAATTGCCTGAAATAACACCGAAAAATAATTTCCCACGGGAACGAGAGAAAGTAAATTTCAAAGTTCAGTGATTTTGTGGAAACACAGGCAAAATTCCATCATCAGTTTCATTTCACCAAAACTTTTAAGCGTTTCATACGAAGTTCAACATTCGTTTTCGACGTTTGGTGTTGCTAGACATGAATTGTTTTGAGAAGATAATTAAAAGAGCCCTACAGAAGTTTGCAATACAATGTAAATAATCTTGGTACAAGATTTTTGTCCACTTGTTACTCCAACGTCTGGCGGATTCCGTCTTAATACGGACTGAAATTTCTGGATTTTTACGGAGGTGCTTGTTGGTGAATAAAACCAAAACTATGACAATCTGACCTTGAGTGGATTCATCCGACAGGTAACAATTCTCTCTAAGTTCAATCTTCTTAAATACTTCAATCCTGTAAAAGAAGAAAGAGAAAATTTACTAGGAACGAAAACGCAGATCTGCTCAAATCATTGATATTCTTTTATTCTTAGTCCAGTGAGAGGAAACAAGCGATTGCCGCAATCGCCATCATTATCAAGTAGCCTTGAAATTTCTTACAGAAACTCTTGACAATCGTCCCACCTTCTTCACGGTCGAGTAACTGCTTGTGATGAAAAATGAACATGTAGAATAGGGCCTGAAAGTAAATCAGATCGTGAACAAAACTCAGTGTTACAGTACTGGCCTGTGTTGAACAAGTACATATAACAAAGAAGGGTTCGATTTATATCGATTAAGTGTTCATAGCACTTGGCTTCAACTTTAAAATGTTATTTCAGATACTGCAAACAACAGTAACAAAATTGCGACCTTTATTTCCAGCGATTCCAAATTCTAATTGTACCCGGATAGAAGACGTGCATGGAAAGCAGCTTCATCTTTTTCAGAATGCACTTCGTGAGCCGAGTATGATGTAAAAAGTATCATGTGATAGAATGAGTTCACACGGAATGTTGATTCTTTTGATCATATTTATGATAAGATGCCTAAGTTACTTGAACAGTATGCGTGATATAGTTTACGAAAAATATAAAATTTCAGTCCATACAATAAATAATAGTTTCTTTTAACGCAGTGGAATTTTTGTAAGAATTTCATACCCCTGACGGATAAAATAGAAGCGGGGGCAGATTTAGTGTGAACTATTACTAGTATAAAATTTTTTTTTTTTGTCATGTCGTGTACTAAATGCGTCTCGTTTTTATACCACACGCCTTTCGCGTCCTAGACGTTAATTAGGGACCTTACGCAAAACACGACGGCAACGGCAACGAGAACGGCACCAAACAAAAGGTTTAATGAGCAAAACAATAGCTGTGCACGTGCTTTATAATTCTTGGTACATTTGAAATGACTAAATTCTGCGTTGTTTGGAGAACGAGAACCACAACGGCTAATTTTTCGTATTTCTATTTGAAACTGAACGCATTCGTAGCATATTCAGCTGAGGCATGTTTTAATACCAACAAACACACTGAATAGATCTAAATAAATAAGAAATTCCAAAGTAAAGTAGAAACACATTTTTAAGTTGGCGTCGTCCTCACCGT
>JAHPZR010032673.1:0-30000 GCA_019787425.1 Platygyra sinensis | reverse complement strand
CAAAAGCAAATCAACGCGATCTAAAAGCCTAACTCTCCACGGCACTACGAGCTGAACCTCCGGCCAGCATCGTGCTACATAATGGAACGAGTGTAGGCAGTAAAAACAAGCTCAAGCCTCCTTATCTCCCCAGCACTACGAGCCGACTCCGCCGGCACGTGCTGGATCGGACAAGAATAAAGGCAGATAAAGAGCGTAACATAGCATAGCATGAAAAATCCAAGCTTGGGGAAGTCGCTGCGAGACTTAACCGAAAGCGATTACCGAGAGGTGAACCCAAATTTTATTAAATGCAACCACAACAACCTCCAAAGGGAGGGTAGGGTGGGAATAAAAATGTTTCTAACGTAAAGGTACTCCTTACAGTAGCTAAAAGAGCTTAGAGAATGACACTTTGGACTATGCCAGCACTTTATACAGAGACTGATGTCTAACACTAAACCAATGGCGATTAATGTACCATCGAATACAAAAGCTTGTTCAATGCTTTAGCGAGACATGAATACGGCTAGTTGTTACTTTTAGCCATACAAAACTAATGATATATATGAAGCCGCCAGTATTGCAACATGGACACAGAAATGCCATTGTATTTACCAAAGTATGAAT
Organism: Platygyra sinensis; assembly: GCA_019787425.1. NCBI lineage: Eukaryota > Metazoa > Cnidaria > Anthozoa > Scleractinia > Merulinidae > Platygyra > Platygyra sinensis. The sequence goes on along the minus strand of JAHPZR010032673.1, from coordinate 29,391 downwards.
GCACATTCACCAGAGAGTATGAATGTACATTCATGTCTCGTATTCGTTACGCAATGTAAACAAACTAACGTGACAGTAGAACTTAAGGATTAGCATGTCACGCTCCATTAACTGCGTTTTACAATGCTGTTGTAAAACTCTATTAATGTCACAGTTCCTTCGGGTATTATAGTAACAATAGCGACTACAATAACAAGACAACAAAAGACAATGTTTGGCGTAATGGGGGGAACACCACTCCGCAATCGGCGTGACAGACGACTTCATAGCGTGACTAAAGCCTAAACTTATCTCCCCAGCGCTCTTAAATACCCGCGCTGGATCGGACAAATTGTAGGCCGGTACAAAAGCAAATCAACGCGATCTAAAAGCCTAACTCTCCACGGCACTACGAGCTGAACCTCCGGCCAGCATCGTGCTACATAATGGAACGAGTGTAGGCAGTAAAAACAAGCTCAAGCCTCCTTATCTCCCCAGCACTACGAGCCGACTCCGCCGGCACGTGCTGGATCGGACAAGAATAAAGGCAGATAAAGAGCGTAACATAGCATAGCATGAAAAATCCAAGCTTGGGGAAGTCGCTGCGAGACTTAAACCGCCACTGATACGTGCGAAGCATGTATCCCCCCAAGCACAAACTATTTTTAACTATCAATCTATTGTAAGGAAACAATAGCCATACGCGGCGCAGCGGAGAGTAAAACGTTACGAGGTGTGCGTATATAGAGCTGATAACAATCCGAAGACCAACGTCCTAAAACCTTAATTAACCAGTCTGGCAAGCCTGCTGCAGCTGCGGTAGATGCAGCGCCAATGCGAAAACTGTGCCCTTTTAGGGACTTGTAAGGGAGGCCGGCATGACGAGCCGCATCCCTCAGAAGGTGAACTACAGTTGACCTAGTAAGCAAACGACCCGATTGAAAGGAGAAAAGCGGCCCGCGCGGGCGGGCGGCTAAAAAGTAATTGCGCATAGCGGTAACTGCGCAAACCGGTGAGGGGGAGCACGCAATAACAAGCGTGTGCCCTTGACGGTAAACGTCGGTCTTAGAAGCCTTGAGGAAAACAGACATTTGCTGCGGGCTAGCCAGACTAGGATGAAATGATACACAGTCGGTAGAAAGGTCGAACCGAGGGCGAAACTGGTTTGTCCCGGGATAAGTAAATTCGCTACACCGGAGAAAGGCAAAGAAGGCTAATGTAAATGCAGCCCAGATCATAGTGAAATCCCGCTCCCCTAACCAAGTGCGAAGAATGGGCTGGATAGCGGCTAACACTCCCGGAGTTACGGGTTGGCGGAGAATACGAGACCGCCCCTGGTAACGAAGGATACCCCTTAGGACCTTATTCAAGAGTAGTTTACCATGGAGAGGATTACCATGCCCACAGGAAATGTGTAAGTTACGTACTGCAGAAAGATATAACTTAATGGTACTATGTTTCACTGTCCTAGCAAGGTAAGAGGCGAAATAAATAAGAGTCCCTTCTGAAGCTGGGAGGATGTCTCCTTCGCTGGACATAAGTTTATTCATAAGGCAAAATTGAATGAAGCGTTTCTCCCCGGAGCCATACGTACGGTTCGTAGTCCAAGCTAGGCCCCAATGTGCGTATGTTTGAACTTCATCCCTTAGAGGGTCATGAGCGAAGGCGGGATGGTGCAAGGGGTTTGCTCTGCGTTGGGAGCCGCTGCCCGGAAACGTGCGTCCTGAAAGCGTGAGAGAGCGTCAGCAATTTCATTAGAGACCCCAGGTACATGGCGTGCCCGGACAAAGAAATTATGTTTCATGGATATGAGAACAAGAAACCTGAGAAGGTCCATGATACGCGGAGCCTTTGAGTGGCCTGAATTTATGATGGCCACCACAGATTCATTATCACACCAAAATTGAACGCGTTTCCCAGAAAAGTGGGGAAACCAGATAGCGCATGCCACCACTATGGGGAAAAGTTCCTGCCATTCAATGCTTATACCCCGCTCCCTGTGAAGCTGCATGTGAGGGGGCCATCTACCCTGAAACCATTGCCCGCGGAAATAACCCCCAAAGCCAATGGAGCCAGAGGCATCAGTGTACAATTCCAAATCGGGAGAAGGTGTGACAGTGGTGTCTAAAAAGAAAGAGCGCCCATTCCACCCCGCGAGAAAAGCTTTCCACATGGTTAGGTCCTTAAAGAATTCTTTGTTCAACCGGATGTGGTGGAAGCGGCTGGGTACCCCTCTAGTCAGATTTATCATGCGTTGCAAAAATGTTCTCCCAGGGACTACCGCCTTGCATGCGAATTGCAAAGTACCGATAAGCGATTGCAATTCGACCAGGCGCACGGAGCGGCGTTTAGCAAAGGAATTAAGTAAATCCTGGGCGCGTCGGAGTTTGTCCCCTGGAAGCCTGGCCTCCATACGAGTGGAATCAAGCTCAATACCCATGAACTCAAGTATTTGGGAGGGGCCCAGGGTTTTGGAGGTAACGACGGGTGCTTTGACAGACATGAAAAAGCGAAGTAATTTACTAAAGCTGGACAGGCATTGGAAACGGGACGGCTCAGCTATGAAGAAATCGTCTAGGATATGGAGGACGTGCTGTAGCCCATAATTGTGCTTTAAGACCCATTCCAAGGCATCGGATAATTGATTAAATAGGAACGGGGCAGAGCGGAGCCCGAAAGGGAGGTAAAGGTCGACATAGTAGTGTTGTTGCCAGTAAATACCCAATAGGTGCCAATCCTCTGGGTGAACGGGGATAAGGCGAAAGGCCGATTTAAGATCAGTCTTGGCCATAAACGAACCCGGACCCAGGGACTTAAGGATGTGAATAGCATCGTCTACCCTAACGTACTGGAGAGCATAGGGATCCTTGGGGATGTAGTCGTTAATACTATCCCCTTCTGGGTAGGACAAATGGTAGATTGTGCGCCATTCCGAGGAATGTTTCTTAGGTACCACGCCCACAGGGTGACACTGTAGATTGGGGAGGGGAGAGGAATTAAAGGGTCCCGCTACACGACCCAAGCTAATTTCCTTAACAAGGTTGGAAGTGACGACATCGGGTTGCTGATTAGCGGAAATGAGATTGCGAGACACCCTTGGTTTGTGGGGACCCGTGTAGCCGACATGTGTACCATAGCGAAGCGAATTAATAAGATTTTTAACGAAATTGCGATCGGGGTGCCCATTAAGTTCCCGTTCTAAAACGTCTACATCAATAGGGGTAGTTACATGAGGGGAAAAGTTCTTAGCAAGTAGCTCTACTTTATTTCTTGCTGCGGTCGCTGGAGCTGGTGGACTTGTAGTGACGTTGATGGCTCCTGGTGACGCTGTTTGGGCAGTTGAGGATGGAGTGGGTAGTGGACCGGCAACGGCGGCAGACGTGCGGGAACGGACAGGCACTTGCGGTACATCCTGAAGTCCGGTTGAATCGGAAGCAGACAGGTCCATTTCTCGGGGGCAGTCTTGAGGGTTCTGCACTGGGACAGTCGGTTTGGCTGTGGTAAGGGCTGGAGCAGAGAAGACAGTGTGGCTTAGCAAGACCAGAGAATGTAACTGTCCAAAGTTCTAAATCAACCTGGTCCCAGCTGATACTGAGGTCGTATGCGGCCCTGCGGCGGAACTGTTCGTCGTACGCAAGGAATGCTAAGCCCTTGAATTTGGTGGCCGCTCTACTTATGATCTGCTGATATTTTAACAGCTCAAGGGAACGCCGGGGGTATGAGGCGACGAGAACCAGCATGTAGGCCGTATAGGCGTCCAACCATTTCTGAAAGGTGTCAATCACCGGCTTTCGTTTACGCACCATGGATACCGGGGAGGCGGAGCCTGGGGTCGAGTCATCTACACGGAGCTGAATTTCGGGAACCTGGGGCCGACTCAGGGAATCGGGGAGCAACAAGGTAAAGTCTATGTACTCACCCCGCAAGATTTTGTCCTCCAGATTCCTGTCCATGGGACGATGGAGACCCATAGCAGTGACTGCTCCTTGTCTGCGTGGTGAAGGAGTCAATGTGAGGGTTGGAGGAGGACTCGAGAAAGGTTCGGCGGACGGACACGAGCGGCTGTTTATCGCCTGCTCCAGGGACAAGCGCACAGTGTCCTGTATGGCAGCCATTTGGGCATCTGTGAACGGGCCAGGCTGTGAGTCTGTCGGAACGTTTTGTGGGGCTGACAACCCGAACGAAGCCAGGTCAACGTCGTCGTCCTCCTCGAAGCCGTCGACAGAACCGGCTGACGAAGATTTGTCACTGGCATCGTCGAGCACACTGTCGGCGTTCGTGGCATCGGCGCGACGGGGACGAGTTGCAGTTGCTTTCGTCGCTGCTTTCGTACTCCTCGCAGTACGTTTTTGTACGCGTCCAGAGGATGGAGGCTTGGCTGGGCGCGGTTGTAGTGCTGCCTTTAACCGAGAAATCATCTCAGCTTTGCTGCCCGTTATGGGTAGATTGGCGGCCTGAAGACGAAGGCGAAGAACTTCCGTCGATAGAGATGCAAGATTCTCCGGACGGCGTTGGCGAACGCTTGCAACTTTTTGAGTGCCACGTGGACGAGCCATAATAAAAATGTTTCTAACGTAAAGGTACTCCTTACAGTAGCTAAAAGAGCTTAGAGAATGACACTTTGGACTATGCCAGCACTTTATACAGAGACTGATGTCTAACACTAAACCAATGGCGATTAATGTACCATCGAATACAAAAGCTTGTTCAATGCTTTAGCGAGACATGAATACGGCTGGTTGTTACTTTTAGCCATACAAAACTAATGATATATATGAAGCCGCCAGTATTGCAACATGGACACAGAAATGCCATTGTATTTACCAAAGTATGAATGCACATTCACCAGAGAGTATGAATGTACATTCATGTCTCGTATTCGTTACGCAATGTAAACAAACTAACGTGACAGTAGAACTTAAGGATTAGCATGTCACGCTCCATTAACTGCGTTTTACAATGCTGTTGTAAAACTCTAATTAAAAAGTAACATATAAACTTTATAACAGCTTTTTACCTTAAACAGGCCATCTGATAGGGTGCAGAAAAAAATGCAAAATTATGCAGAAATTTTCGGCAATATTATGCGGAAGAAAGTGACGATTATGTGGAAAAGACGTCAGATTATGCGGAAATTTCTAAATTAATAAAGGTTTTCTCTTGGCTTTTTCAAACGTATAAAATACTCGTCAACGTCTTACCGAGAATTTAACTCCTTCATGACATGTTTGACCTTTTGCTGCCATTCGAGGACAGCTGTTGTCATTAAATCGGACAAGGAAAACTGGATTCCAGAAGTCTGAAAACTAGAACCCAGGCCCCTCACCAGAAGATGCATGAAACGCCTGGAGGTTTAAAATTGTTTACGAACGAAAAGGCATGTTTTGGTCGCTGTTTTGGGTGAATAACTTCTTCAAAATGATCAATGTCTTCACTACTTTTTCTTCAGAGGATGGTACGCAGCTGCTTTTCTTGCTTATATGTAGCAATTGTCTAGTTTTATGCGGAAAATTGCCAGGAGGATGCGGAGGATGCGGAAGTAGGCAAATTATGCGGATCCGCACCGCCGCATCCTGTCAGATGCCCTGCTTAAAGTTTGCATGAAACGAATAATATAGAGGATATTACATGCCCACGCATTAATATGAATTTTATCTTTGCATGTTCAATTCGATGTCTCACAAGTGAGTGCAGCAAACAAGTGAGATATCAAGTTGAACATGAGAAGATGAAATTCATAACCACAAGCAGGCATGTAACATTCTGTTTACCGGTATTATATAAACACCAGTGAAAAAGGCACGATTTATCATGATGATGATCTCTTCACGAGTGAAGATAACATGTTATTTTCACATGTGAAGATATGAAGTTTTTATAATCAAGTCTGATAATAACTTACACTGGCACCACCTCGAGTACTGCTTGAAGGGCTTCATGAGCATGACAAAACTTCTTGTCTAAATCTGATAGAATGGATCAATAATTGTAAGACTATTGTACAGAATGGTATATGACAACAACAACAACAACAACAACAATCTTTATTATTTACACCTTTTCTTATGACAATGATTAATTCCCTATTTTAAATTCTGTTTGCATCTCTTTCTCATTTTTATCAGTATAATAGTCTAGCATAGCATAGCATGGCATGGCATGGCATGGCATGGCATGGCATGGCATGGCATGGCATGGCATGGCATGGCATGGCATGGCATGGCATGGCATGGCATGGCATGGCATGGCATGGCATGGCATGGCATGGCATGGCATGGCATGGCATGGCATGGCATGGCATGGCATGGCGTGGCATGGCGTGGCATGGCATGGCATGGCATGGCATGGTATGGCATGGTATAGTAATTTTTCTTGGACTATTTTGTCCAAGGGGGAAAGGTGTAATGAGGTTATTCCTATGTGAAGCACCAACCCGTGAAACAAGGCCAGACCACAACACTGGGAACTACGTGCCCTATTCTCTTCAATATGTATCTTAAGTCTTACTTAAACCTACAAAGATCTATATACATACACTGAGCTCATTGGCCAAGAAAGTAATATTTCATTTCTTAAAAATAATTTGGTTAAGAGCATATTAAATGAACAGTTCACTTAGCCAGGCTAGTTGTTTATTAGCATTTGGAACTATTTACAGTTATTTTACTACATGCTTGATATTTAGTCAACAATAACTTTCCATACCTTCAGAGTCCTCTGTTTTTAGATGTCCATCCTTTGAAACCCCTGTGGTAGTTATGGATAATTATCATCAATAAGGTCACTTTTTCCCATTTTCACAAAATAGTAACTTATGGTTAGGACATGACAGGTAAGCCGTGTGTGTAAAGTGCTGGCAAGGACTCACAAGAAGCCACAGGTTGAACTTGCGCAGAGACTTACGTTGGGTTTACAGACTGCCAAGTTTCCTTACAAGTACACGTAAGTCACAAGAAAAACATTTAAAGGTTGTGGGCTTAGTCATATCCTGTATTTTATTGGCTAATAGTTTGATATAACAACAAATGGATGTCACTCAACTTGCACAAAAGTTACTCTAAACCTTTGCAGGGCTACTTTTGCCAAATTTTCTTTTTTAAAACAAAAGTTAAAGTTCATTATTTAACATCACATTTTCCAACATATGACAATAAAATATTAAATGCATGCTAGTTATTGGGAAAAAGGAGATTTTTAATAGAAGTTAATAAACCATCAAGATGTCATACTAAGCCCTAGGATTTCAAATTTCATCAGCAACACAATTTTGGTTCTGTGTCCAGTGATTGTGGGAAGGGATGGGCAATTTTACCCTAAGTTTGATTTGGTTACAAATAAATGAAAGCAAATTAAATAGTACGAAAATGAAACAAACAATATCTTTATGAACTTACATCTCGCTAAGCATGCACCAGTTCTTTAAAATTAGACAGGGAAATTGTGAAAAGTTGGTAAAAAATTAAGGTAGAATTATAACAATAATAACCTTAACTTGGGTTTGGTGGTCAAACGGTGAAAAACTTCATCGACTTGCATGAAAGTTTGATCTAAGCCAAAGCAAGTGCAAGTCATCGATTGCAAGTCAATGCAAGGGCATGCAAGGCCTGCGCCAAACTGAGTTGCACATAAACCCAAGTTTTCCACATGCATCAACTTGTGAGCCTGTTTGGCTAGGGCTTAGATTTCTTTGGTTTTACTTTTTTATTTTTATCTTACTCTTCAATGATGGCAAAATGAATAGATTGTCTTGAAAAACATTAAAAAAAAAACAATAAAAGATGAATCAGCACCATAAAGAGATTATGAAGCTGACATTTTAAGCTAATTTGGTTTTATGAACTGGGTTGATAATGTGAATTGGCCACCATAAAGAGATTTGAAAGCTTTTTCAAGCATTAGCACTGGTAAAAGTGAATTGACATTTCAAGCATCAGCCCTTCATCAGAGCTCTTCCTTTGGATGGAATGAGTAGAGCATTTTGACTCTAAATTGACTGAGTATATCACTGTTACACAGTAATTGTTTTAAATTAATCGTAGACATTTTATCTTACCTGGGAGGAAAAGCTTGACAATCATGCGAAGACAGGCCCTCAAGTAATAGGTCTGTGCAGACACAAGACTTGTCAGGAACTCAATAAACTCTTCAACTGTCTTGTCGGCACAGACTGCCCATCTTGTATTCTAGCATAATAATATTATGAATTCGAAGTGATTAATATTAACTTAAAAAAGAAAAGGAATTGTTTCTAATACACGTCACTATCTTCTCATTTTTCAAATATGACTTTCTAACGCACATAAGTAAAGTTTGTCAACTAAGTGTTTTTAGTACTTCTTACAATTATAGAAAACGTTTTAATTTACAACTCAGTTACTTCTGGGGGTGTACTGGTTTCAGTAGGATCCCATTTTTTCTTTTTAGAAATGACAATTTGAATACAAATTTTAAGTGGATTCAATTAAAAATATTTTTTTACTTATATGACTCTTATTCATTGTCAGATCAATGTGCAAATGCTGACTGAAATCACATCCAGTCACGTTATCTTACCAGCGCTGTGCCAACTAGTGTATCATATTGCTTTGTCAGAGAAGCTGAACAACTTGTTAGTGCCATCAGATATCTCTGCAAGTGCATCTCCTGAAAATAGCATATTAACTGTATTATCATGCTGGCCAGGACTCAGATCAAGAATGCTTGATCTGCAGTCTGGTGTGTGCTGTGTGCTTAATAAATCACCCTTATTAAAAGTGTCTCACCCACCTCCAGCTGTAGGACAGCACAATAACTGATCTATATACTAATTTAGGCAAACACATTGTATAAAACACCTGGGAGCTCTAAAATATAAAATACTGGAGATGATTATACGTCTAATAATAATTAAGAGAAAAAAATAAAATGGAGAAACAGTTGCTAGCCAGTGAAAAACAAAATTTCCTTTCACATTCACAGTTTTTAGGAGTCTCTTAGTGATTCAAATGATGTTCCTAGTGGTATGGGTCTACCACCTTGTTTGCCACAGTGTTAAAAGAAAATATTTAATGTCTATGTCATGGAATAATTGAATAGATACTAAAACTTTGTGATAGCCTGGGGAGTTGTAGAATTACACGAGTCAACTGTGAGCCCAAGTCAACCTCGAGACACGAGCAAACCTCAAGTCAACCACGAGTCAAGTCAATTTTTTTTTATTTTGTCCCAAAAAAAAAAAAATAGATTGTAGGAAATAAAAATATCTTAATATCAAGAGAAAAGATAGCTGAATACAGATTGTTAACAACAGGATATTTTGATAACAGGCTAAGCTCGATCGTGACTCGTGCAGTCTTGTAGTCTTACGGGACATATTTCCAGAACACACTTTATTGTTGTGCCCATTGCCGACTATCAAGGTACCATTGTCTTATCCAAATAGTGAGTGACATGCATCTAGTGACTTAGAGAAGTTTTGTCATGCTCATGAAGCCCTTCAAGCAGTACTCGAGGTGGTGCCAGTGTAAGTTATTATCAGACTTGATTATAAAAACTTCATATCTTCACATGTGAAAATAACATGTTATCTTCACTCGTGAAGAGATCATCATCATGATAAATCGTGCCTTTTTCACTGGTGTTTATATAATACCGGTAAACAGAATGTTACATGCCTGCTTGTGGTTATGAATTTCATCTTCTCATGTTCAACTTGATATCTCACTTGTTTGCTGCACTCACTTGTGAGACATCGAATTGAACATGCAAAGATAAAATTCATATTAATGCGTGGGCATGTAATATCCTCTATATTATTCGTTTCATGCAAACTTTAAGCAGGGCATCTGACAGGATGCGGCGGTGCGGATCCGCATAATTTGCCTACTTCCGCATCCTCCGCATCCTCCTGGCAATTTTCCGCATAAAACTAGACAATTGCTACATATAAGCAAGAAAAGCAGCTGCGTACCATCCTCTGAAGAAAAAGTAGTGAAGACATTGATCATTTTGAAGAAGTTATTCACCCAAAACAGCGACCAAAACATGCCTTTTCGTTCGTAAACAATTTTAAACCTCCAGGCGTTTCATGCATCTTCTGGTGAGGGGCCTGGGTTCTAGTTTTCAGACTTCTGGAATCCAGTTTTCCTTGTCCGATTTAATGACAACAGCTGTCCTCGAATGGCAGCAAAAGGTCAAACATGTCATGAAGGAGTTAAATTCTCGGTAAGACGTTGACGAGTATTTTATACGTTTGAAAAAGCCAAGAGAAAACCTTTATTAATTTAGAAATTTCCGCATAATCTGACGTCTTTTCCACATAATCGTCACTTTCTTCCGCATAATATTGCCGAAAATTTCTGCATAATTTTGCATTTTTTTCTGCACCCTATCCGATCCATCTAGTAGCAGGGAGAAGGATTTCAACTCGGGACCTCCGGATTACAAATCCAGCGCCCTAACCACTCGGCCAAGCCACCTCCATTGTCACTATTACATTGTCGTTGATTTCTTTAGAAATAAATTAAATGTAGTTTTGCAACACTAATAAAGTTCTGTAAACACGATCCTTCAACAGTTCACGTAATTTTAAGGTCGTCGGGCACAAAATTCAGGAAAGGCAACTCGCTCGCGTGACACAGATGTTTTATAATATTGTTCAAGTTTTCTCTGAGTCAACACATAGTCAGCTATATTCATGTCACTCACTATTTGGATAAGACAATCGTGCCTTGATAATCGGCAATGGGCACAACAAATAACATGGTTCCTTTGAATATATGTCGCGTAAGACTACAACATCGCGCGAGTCGCGATCGAGCTGAGCCTGTTATCAAAACCTGTTGTTAACAATCTATATTCAGCTATACTTTCTCTTGATATTCAGATATTTTATTTCCTGCGATCTACTTTTTTTTTTCGGGAAAAAATAGAAAAAAATTTGACTTGACTCGTGGTTGACTCGAGGTTGGCTCGTGACTCGAGGTTGACTTGGGCTCGCGGTTGACTCGTGTAACGCTACAACTCAAAAATTGGCCGCCTCGATGACTCTTTCTTAGAAGTTTTTTAACTGCAAGCAAGCCCAGTAAAAGGTCAATCCCTGCAGCCAAAAGAAAAGAAAAGGAGGAAAAGGAAGGGGAAAAAAAATCGAGAAGCCTAAAGACGTAGGCCGCCTTCTCAAAATTTTGATTTCTGCGCATGCACGGGCCCAAAGTTCGTAAAACGTGATTGGAGTGGCAAGAAGGGCTAGCTGTCGTGCCACAACTGCATTTTCGACCAGATTAAAGCTGATTTGCCCGAGATCCAGCCTCAAAACCGCCAAAATGTCCAAAAAATGCATTTTTGGCAAAAAGTTCCAGGAGTCAATGGGTTAAATAAAGAGTTGGGTAAAGTGAAATATTGCGTAAGTGAGAATCATCTGTACCAGTCTTTGCATATTTTACCTATTTTTCAAACTTAAATATCTCCGGAAATAATGCAGATTATTTGCAAACGGTAAACAGCGTTTTTATTCCTTCATATAATACTTAACAATTATTCACCGAAATGGAGGTAAATATCTACCACTTTTACCAACACTGAGGTAGATAATTGTTTTAGTACATGTATATACCACACAAGCTGAATACTAAGGGCCAAAAGAGTAACTTTATTTGTGATAAGGTATCGACAAAAGCCATTTTGTTTTTCATCAGCTGCTCAGAGGTGAATAGTGCTTGGCTAATCACCTCCGAGCTAGCCAACCAACGCACGCGAAAAGTACTATTCACTTGTATGGTATATACTAATATTTGATACACTCAAAAAACAAGGGGTAAAAATTTGATCATAGTACCACTTTAAGAATGGAGAAGATTGGATGTGGATTATAAATGACAAAATTGAAAAATTTAGGCTTAGGTCTTAGAAATGCACAAACTGCGATGGAGCTCCTCGAGATTTTAAAATTAATTTGTTAAGACTCTCAACCCAACAGCAATGTTCAAAATATTCATTGGCCAAGGGAAAACCTGGAAAATAGAAAGCATACTACAGTTTACACTCATTAAAAATCAAACTTGAAGTTGTTCCCTTTGGATTTGTCTTCATGCAATTTGTTTGGTCATGAACGGCAGGGCTCTAAGCTAACTACAAAGTTTTGCCATTAAGATTTTTTCCACTAGCAAACTGGTGAGACCACTAGCAAATTCTCCCCAAATGTTTAGGAGACATGGATGATTCTAACTCGCAAACGTTTGCTAGTGGATATGTTTCTCACTCCCAGATTATCAAAATTACTTGAATTTTGCGAGGTTGCGAGCGCTAATTTCGAGCCCTGCCCTGGTGTCTTTCAAATGTTAGAGTGAGCTTCAATCATTGCCAGTGCTATACTACTAGTTTTAAAATGTTGTTCCATTTTTGCTGACCACGTGTCCAAAAGAAATGGAGACCCTGGGTAATAGAATAAACAAATACTAAATTATGCCAGAGAGTTCAACTGTCAATTCTTTGAACGATAAAAGCTAGCCAAACTGAAATAGAGTCACAAATCATAACAGAAATTACAATATTTATTATTACGTTTGGTTTCATTTATTTTACAAAATTGCACTAGATTAGTAGCTGGGGCTAGATGGGGAGGGGCAGGAGACACACTCTGCTAACAGCACAACCAGAAATAGTCAAAGACTCAAAACTCTCATATCTCACAGCAAGACTCAATTTTACAGTTCAGACCTGCATCATTACATCTTTCTCTTAGCATAGGTTTTCAAGGCAAGACGAAAGAAAAAAATAGGAACCGGCCGTCAATAAAACAAAATAGACATATTTTGAAAACAAGGGATGCGGCTTTTGATCATCAGTGTGGCTTAACACCCTGTTATAATGCATAAGTTTTCAAAGTCTGCTTCTATCAGGAAGGAAATTGAATTAGAGCCTCATCCTATAAAATTTATCTTGGTATCTTCTACGGGATTGTCATTCATTCTAGTAACAAACTAAAAAAGTAGATGCTAGTTGTGCTACTTTATGGGTGAATTGTAACAACAATAGTATAGGCAAGTTAGATTAAAAGTACTGTTAATCAATGTTTTGATACATCAAGCATCATTTTCAAGACTGAGGTTGTTAATGCTAATGTCAAAGTTGTTATTTACAAGGTGAGTTTGAAATGGATCACAACTTTGACATTATCACTAATGATGTGTTAAACATGATGATTGACAATACTCTTAAGTCTCTCTTGTCAAATGCTTTAAATAAGCAACTCATTATTTGAAATCTCCTAATAGGCAAGTTGACCTCGAAAATCAAGGATCCATCAAGCATACTCACTGGTAACAGGTGTTTTGGGTTATGGTCCTTAATGACATCCTAATTATGGGGGTTGTTTTGTTGTCAAAATGTCTTATACACAAATCCCTGTAAATTATTGTTCTTTACAACTGGTTCCTTATGGAGAGTCACATTCAGGAGTCCCCTTGGGAAAGTAGTTTTAGACCGTATAAGTACAAGCTGTTTGCAAGGTTCCATTTTATATTACTTCTGCTTCTATTCAGTGCCTTCCAATTTTCCTTGTGTCTGCAATATATTCTTTTAACCTCCATTGTTCTTCTTGACTTCTTGATTGGATTGAAATCTTCATTTCCTGTTAAAAGGGTCTGACCAGACTTTCATATCTGAAATTTACAAAATCACAAGTATTTTCAAACATATTTATGATGCAGGGGAGCATCTCAGATTTCTTTAGGGGGCGGGGGGCACCAGTAGTATGTGACAGATGAATAGACCACTTGGTTCTACATGAAGTAGTAGTCACGGAATTAATGAGCAATGATAATGAGATACAGACCATGTAGGTATATGGGAGGTTTAATGAGATACAAGCCGTGTAGGTAGATGTGAGGGAAATTGAGAGGGAGAATAATATTATACATGTATTGTTTTATTGTTTTAAGAGTTTTATTATTGAATATTTCATGAGTTTTTAAGAGAGATGTGTGTGTTGTAGTGGAGTGAACGTACCGCCCAACCAGCCGGGTGATATCGCGTTTATATAGAGAAAGAACAAAGACTTGTCTGAGACCCAATCAGGAAGCACTGTCAAACCGGTCAGACGGGGTTTGAGACCGGTTGGTTTTTGATGATTCAAAATGGCGGACATAGCTTGTTGGGATCAGGTCAAACCGGTTTTAAGGAGATAATTTAAACGTAACGGTAAACATTCTTTTGGTGTATGAAAAATACGAACAGAAACAAGCGTAAATGAACAGCAAGATGGAACACATGATCGAACAACAGATCATCGCTTTAGACATGGACGCATTGACTAATCGCATGAAACGTTTAGAATTGGAAGACAAAGTAATAACATTGCTTAATCAACTGTGGGATGAGAATTGTCTGAAGTCTTCACCGCGACGAACAGTGGAAGTGAACTGGGAAGACAATGGTATGGAAGTCACTGCCGGTGAGCTGCGAGCTCCGACGTTTTACTTTATGAATGAAACGAAATTCTGGCAACAAGTACAGCAGCTACTTAACTCGCAAATTCAATGGGAACAAGGGCTCAAGAATATAATCTATCAGAAGTTTGTCACTGAATGGATCAAGGAACCTTTTACACCATGGTACTTGAAAAGACATACTTCATGTAACTTCAAATAGTAAAAGAGACATTAGGTTGAAATGTCCACTCATATTTAATTCAATGCTGTATAAAGTACAGTAATAATTATTAAAACACAACGAAAAAAGAGATTAAGGCTGCCCGGTGCACAATTATTTACATTAAAAAACAAGGGCTAACAAAGCGCTTTCAAAAATATGATTCGGTTTTACGAATACAAAATGAAGATGACAGTTTTCTGAAATGGCAAATTGTCTTGTGCGTGACATTGCCTGCGTATATTTTACTTACGATTAAATCCAATGCAAAGATGATTTTGCATTTAAAATAAGAAGTTGTACGCGGCATTGTTCGCGTTTAATGAGGCAGTTAAGTCAAAGGAGGGATTAAGAAAGCAACCATCGGATTAATTACTAAAATATCTGCTTATCTGTTTTTATTGACTGATTAGAACTGTACACCAAGACATGTTCTTTAACACGCTTCTTACTTGTCTTAAACGGCTCATAATCCTTTCATCCCCTGCCGTTTCTTCTTCGGAAGGCAGGGGATACTGTACCCTACAGGCGGGGCACTGGATCGCTGTTTGGGTTCTTGTTCTCATCCAACTGAAATGAAACAAAAGGTATAGTTTAAGTAAGAACTCTAAACAAAACTTGACAAACCATCATTAGAATTGTTAATTCAATATGTCTTACCGTACTATGCATCTTGTATGGGCAGTTTGCCCGCAACAGCCTGCGGGAGGAATATTGAATTCCTCTTCAAAACATATAAAACACACGTTTAGAACCTGGAAGTAAAGTGTAACAAAAAATTAATTTAAAATTGCAAGGAAGACGTTGATTTGCGCAATCATTCATTCGGTCATATGAGTATATTTATTATTTGTGTATTTATTAAGGGTTGATGGTTGCGTTTCAACATTTCACTTGTAGATCATTTTTGAACGAAGCAGTAAGCTTCCGGACAAGACAATCAATGTTATTTAGTCAAAGATTATTTTTTTAAATTAATTATTACCTACATCAATTGAAAATAGGAACCACACTACAAAAGACCGAGGTGTCGTTTCTTTACAAAGCGGTTGTCGAAAAGAGCTTTTCAATAATATCAATAGCTAATTACCATTTTAAGAGCGTCGTTTTCTTAGAGTTGTAATCATGTTGGCAAGGAATTAAAAATATCGTCAACATTTTTCTTGCGGATAATTTTGAACGAAGTAGTTAGCTTCCAAACAAGACATTTTTTAGCCAAAGATCACTTTTTTAAAAAAAAATAAAAAAAAATAATTATTACAACAAAAGATCATAACATTCTGTTAGAAGAGAAACAAACAATTCTCACTCGAGGGTCGAGAAAGAAACTTTCAGATTTTCTTTTCACATTACATTTTTAGTTGGTACGTGAGTGCGCCAAAACGCTTGTATCAAGTAGCACTTTACCTGTTTAAGCTCTCATGGGAAATCGTTCCGAGTAGTTAAAAGCTACTCCGGCGATATACTCAAATACTGCTCGTGATAAAACTCTGAGTAATTGAGAGCCAGTATGAGTGGAAATCACTCCGAGTAATTAAAAGCTACTCCCGCAATATACTCGAACACGGCTCATGAGAATGCTCTGAGTAATTGAGAGCTACTCAATTTGTGGTCATCAGTTTTGAGTGGCGAAGTAATTAAAACCTATTCTGGCTATATACTCCAATGCTGCTCGTGAGAATACTCTGAGTAATTGAATTACTCAATTTGTGGTCATCAGTTTGGATCACCGATTAAGTAAAGAATACTTATTGAAAGAACTCGGCAAATAATGTCTCAGTAACCAAACGCTAGTCACTTTCAATAAACTGCTTATTGAGATCTCATGGAAGTCCACATGCAAATCTATTTCATTTCAGTCATTTCATTTCTGTTACTGTTTCTTTCAGACCTGCGCTATACATAGCTGATCCAGAGGGAAAATTTCGTACGCAATCTTCCTCATCAGTACTATTACAGAACATGATGTCAGCCGTAACATTTTGTAATCAAAGAAGGAAATTGCGTTTTGTACCTGCCTCCGGTTGTACTTGTTTAGAATCGGATTGTATCCACGGGGACAGGTAAAAACAAGATTCCTTTACCCTGGCAAGCATGGACAAGTCATGACAAGTTTAATCATGCACAAATTTTTAATGAAAGTCAAAAATCAGTATATTTACATGGCGTGGTCTTCTTTGGAATTCGCTGACAAAGTTAAAACATACAAAATGGAAAGTTTGAATAAGAACAAAACAAGTCCGAATATTTACATGACATAGGTTTGAATCCATAACCAAAATGCGTGACACTCAGTCATCGGACAATGATGAATGTTATCATTTAAGTGAAAACCACAACTTGGCAACGGTTCTACAATCGTTTGCTTTAACTGTTCGTATCTGGGGCAACCCCAAGTTTCTAAATTAAAGTTCGGAATGTCCAGCTTATTTAGTAAGTCCTTTTCCACGTGACCTCCCTTGTAGGCTACCACAGTTCTTCCTTTAATCTTGAACTGGTTGTATAATCTCAGTAACACATTATCTACTTGATCTTGGGCATAAGCTCTCTCTCGGTAAAGGGGTTGATAAGTGAGTCCGTGTATTTTATGTTTTGAAAAGTTCACTGTCTTCTTATCCTTGTGTGACAACTCGTTGAGTGTTGCTGATTGGAAGAAGGCATAGCGGCCAAAGTGATCATTCCAGGAATAATAACCCATTTCTCGCACTTGAAAATTCTTTTGCATAAAGAATCCCTCTAAGTCTATGACAAGACATAAGTTGTCCTTGACAGAAGCCATAGTTTTAACTTGTCTAGGCATAGTTCATGGACTTAATGTTCTTTCTGGCTTTGTTCACTGGCTTTTTTGTTGATTTTGGCAATGAGACGCGTTTACGATCAAATCTAGCCTGTACCAACAGGTTTGACAGAACTGGTTAGGTTGCATAGTGATTTCGAAAATTTTTTCTTGTTCATCTTCAATAGTAATTTCATCGATCCAGTCTTGATCCTCAGGGGCCATGAAATCCAAGATATCTAACAGATTGTGCCAGAGCCAGATGAAAACCACGGCCATACCATTAGATTTCGTGGTATTTTCTTTTTCTTGCGGTTGTGTGACTCAATTCTTCATTTTCATTGTCATTCGAAATTTCTTCAGATATGTCCTCGTATTTAATCACTCTGTTTAATAAGTATTTGCGTTTATTGATTGCTGCTTCTGCGGCTTCTGCGTAATCCATTTCTTCATTATCCATAAACCTACGCAGTGTTTTCATGACCTGTTTGTGTACTGGATCAGTTTTAAGGACCTGATACCACTTTAAATAGTCCAGGTACAAGACTCGTAGCCTCTTTCTGTAAGCAGGAAGTAGAAGATTAGACGCTCGATGTTCAGCATCATTCTTGAGTAAACCCTGCATTGTGTATTGCTCGACCTGCTCCTCCCAGGCCGTATTCAGATCATTCACAGATTCCTCACGCAATTTATCCCAAGGATCAGTATCATTATCTTCAATGGTACTAGTCGTGCTTTTGTCGTCTTCGTCACTAAAATCTTCCTCTTCAGCCTCTGTTTCATCTATAGCGGTACTGGTCATGCTTTGGTCATCTTTATCACTAAAATCTTCCTCTTCAACTTCTAATTCATCTTTATCAGCATCGTCATAAACATTGTCATCATATTCATCTTGACTAAGATCGTCTTCATATATTTTGTTTGGTTTCCCTCGGCCAAACGAAGTTGGATTGGTGTCGATCAACTCTTCTTCTAAACGTTTATGACAACCTTGATGGCCTCGTCCTGCGAAAGATCTCCTGTTGTAATTATTCGGCGAAGAATGACTCAACGCTAGAACCGGACACTGAGAAACAAGGTTGTTCATAAAACGTTTTTAGGAAGAAAGAGGTGATACGACAGCAAGCCAACTGTTACGTTTGGCCAGAGGGAAACCAAAACAAAAATATATGAAAGACGATTCTTAGTCAAGATGAATATGATGACAATGTTTATGACGATGCTGATAAAGATGAATTAGAAGTTGAAGAGGAAGATTTTAGTGATAAAGATGACCAAAGCATGACCAGTACCGCTATAGATGAAACAGAGGCTGAAGAGGAAGATTTTAGTGACGAAGACGACAAAAGCACGACTAGTACCATTGAAGATAATGATACTGATCCTTGGGATAAATTGCGTGAGGAATCTGTGAATGATCTGAATACGGCCTGGGAGGAGCAGGTCGAGCAATACACAATGCAGGGTTTACTCAAGAATGATGCTGAACATCGAGCGTCTAATCTTCTACTTCCTGCTTACAGAAAGAGGCTACGAGTCTTGTACCTGGACTATTTAAAGTGGTATCAGGTCCTTAAAACTGATCCAGTACACAAACAGGTCATGAAAACACTGCGTAGGTTTATGGATAATGAAGAAATGGATTACGCAGAAGCCGCAGAAGCAGCAATCAATAAACGCAAATACTTATTAAACAGAGTGATTAAATACGAGGACATATCTGAAGAAATTTCGAATGACAATGAAAATGAAGAATTGAGTCACACAACCGCAAGAAAAAGAAAATACCACGAAATCTAATGGTATGGCCGTGGTTTTCATCTGGCTCTGGCACAATCTGTTAGATATCTTGGATTTCATGGCCCCTGAGGATCAAGACTGGATCGATGAAATTACTATTGAAGATGAACAAGAAAAAATTTTCGAAATCACTATGCAACCTAACCAGTTCTGTCAAACCTGTTGGTACAGGCTAGATTTGATCGTAAACGCGTCTCATTGCCAAAATCAACAAAAAAGCCAGTGAACAAAGCCAGAAAGAACATTAAGTCCATGAACTATGCCTAGACAAGTTAAAACTATGGCTTCTGTCAAGGACAACTTATGTCTTGTCATAGACTTAGAGGGATTCTTTATGCAAAAGAATTTTCAAGTGCGAGAAATGGGTTATTATTCCTGGAATGATCACTTTGGCCGCTATGCCTTCTTCCAATCAGCAACACTCAACGAGTTGTCACACAAGGATAAGAAGACAGTGAACTTTTCAAAACATAAAATACACGGACTCACTTATCAACCCCTTTACCGAGAGAGAGCTTATGCCCAAGATCAAGTAGATAATGTGTTACTGAGATTATACAACCAGTTCAAGATTAAAGGAAGAACTGTGGTAGCCTACAAGGGAGGTCACGTGGAAAAGGACTTACTAAATAAGCTGGACATTCCGAACTTTAATTTAGAAACTTGGGGTTGCCCCAGATACGAACAGTTAAAGCAAACGATTGTAGAACCGTTGCCAAGTTGTGGTTTTCACTTAAATGATAACATTCATCATTGTCCGATGACTGAGTGTCACGCATTTTGGTTATGGATTCAAACCTATGTCATGTAAATATTCGGACTTGTTTTGTTCTTATTCAAACTTTCCATTTTGTATGTTTTAACTTTGTCAGCGAATTCCAAAGAAGACCACGCCATGTAAATATACTGATTTTTGACTTTCATTAAAAATTTGTGCATGATTAAACTTGTCATGACTTGTCCATGCTTGCCAGGGTAAAGGAATCTTGTTTTTACCTGTCCCCGTGGATACAATCCGATTCTAAACAAGTACAACCGGAGGCAGGTACAAAACGCAATTTCCTTCTTTGATTACAAAATGTTACGGCTGACATCATGTTCTGTAATAGTACTGATGAGGAAGATTGCGTACGAAATTTTCCCTCTGGATCAGCTATGTATAGCGCAGGTCTGAAAGAAACAGTAACAGAAATGAAATGACTGAAATGAAACAGATTTGCATGTGGACTTCCATGAGATCTCAATAAGCAGTTTATTGAAAGTGACTAGCGTTTGGTTACTGAGACATTATTTGCCGAGTTCTTACAATAAGTACTTCTTAATCGGTGATCCAAACTGATGACCACAAATTGAGTAATTCAATTACTCAGAGTATTCTCACGAGCAGCATTGGAGTATATAGCCAGAATAGGTTTTAATTACTTCGCCACTCAAAACTGATGACCACAAATTGAGTAGCTCTCAATTACTCAGAGCATTCTCATGAGCCGTGTTCGAGTATATTGCGGGAGTAGCTTTTAATTACTCGGAGTGATTTCCACTCATACTGGCTCTCAATTACTCAGAGTTTTATCACGAGCAGTATTTGAGTATATCGCCGGAGTAGCTTTTAACTACTCGGAACGATTTCCCATGAGAGCTTAAACAGGTAAAGTGCTACTTGATACAAGCGTTTTGGCGCACTCACGTACCAACTAAAAATGTAATGTGAAAAGAAAATCTGAAAGTTTCTTTCTCGACCCTCGAGTGAGAATTGTTTGTTTCTCTTCTAACAGAATGTTATGATCTTTTGTTGTAATAATTATTTTTTTTTTATTTTTTTTTAAAAAAGTGATCTTTGGCTAAAAAATGTCTTGTTTGGAAGCTAACTACTTCGTTCAAAATTATCCGCAAGAAAAATGTTGACGATATTTTTAATTCCTTGCCAACATGATTACAACTCTAAGAAAACGACGCTCTTAAAATGGTAATTAGCTATTGATATTATTGAAAAGCTCTTTTCGACAACCGCTTTGTAAAGAAACGACACCTCGGTCTTTTGTAGTGTGGTTCCTATTTTCAATTGATGTAGGTAATAATTAATTTAAAAAAATAATCTTTGACTAAATAACATTGATTGTCTTCTCCGGAAGCTTACTGCTTCTTGTTCGGAGGCTTACTGCTTCGTTCAAAAATGAACTACAAGTGAAATGTTGAAACGCAACCATCAACACTTAATAAATACACAAATAATAAATATACTCATATGACCGAATGAATGATTGCGCAAATCAACGTCTTCCTTGCAATTTTAAATTAATTTTTTGTTACACTTTACTTCCAGGTTCTAAACGTCTGTTTTATATGTTTTGAAGAGGAATTCAATATTCCTCCCGCAGGCTGTTGCGGGCAAACTGCCCATACAAGATGCATAGTACGGTAAGACATATTGAATTAACAATTCTAATGATGGTTTGTCAAGTTTTGTTGTGAGTTCTTACTTAAACTATACCTTTTGTTTCATTTCAGTTGGATGAGAACAAGAACCCAAACAGCGATCCAGTGCCCCGCCTGTAGGGTACAGTATCCCCTGCCTTCCGAAGAAGAAACGGCAGGGGATGAAAGGATTATGAGCCGTTTAAGACAAGTAAGAAGCGTGTTTAACAACATGTCTTGGTGTACAGTTCTAATCAGTCAATAAAAACAGATAAGCAGATACTTTAGTAATTAATCCGATGGTTGCTTTCTTAATCCCTCCTTTTGTTTTACTGTCATTAGAATGACACTGATCCAGAAGTTATTGAAATCTCATGTAATTAACGTTTTGTTTTTTCTTTCCCTTATAGTTTTGTACGGAAAGACACCCCGGGCTTGAAGTGGACAGAGGATGCATTGCCTGTGTATATTACGCAACAGGATTAAATCCCTTGCAAAGGCATGATTTTGCTTTTAATATAAGAAGGATTGCTGCGTGCATGTCAGCAGTATGCCAAGGCAATCCAGACTGTCGACATTGTTTGCGTTTAGTGAGGCAGTTAAGTCATTATTATGGCTAACTTCTCATTAAACGCGAACAATGCCGCGTACAACTTCTTATTTTAAATGCAAAATCATCTTTGCATTGGATTTAATCGTAAGTAAAATATACGCAGGCAATGTCACGCACAAGACAATTTGCCATTTCAGAAAACTGTCATCTTCATTTTGTATTCGTAAAACCAAATCATATTTTTGTAAGCGCTTTGTTAGCCCTTGTTTTTTAATGTAAATAATTGTGCACCGGGCAGCTTTAATCTCTTTTTTCGTTGTGTTTTAATAATTATTACTGTACTTTATACAGCATTGAATTAAATATGAGTGGACATTTCGATCTAATGTCTCTTTTACTATTTGAAGTTACATGAAGTATGTCTTTTCAAGTACCATGGTGTAAAAGGTTCCTTGATCCATTCAGTGACAAACTTCTGATAGATTATATTCTTGAGCCATTGTTCCAATTGAATTTGCGACTTAAGTAGCTGCTGAACTTGTTGCCAGAATTTCGTTTCATTCATAAAGTAAAACGTCGGAGCTCGCAGCTCACCGGCAGTGACTTCCATACCATTGTCTTCCCAGTTCACTTCCACTGTTCGTCGCGGTGAAGACTTCAGACAATTCTCATCCCACAGTTGATTAAGAAATCATTCATTCGGTAATATGGAGGTATATTTATTATTGTAGTATTTACTGTAAGGGTTGATGGTTGCGTTTCACACCTTTTCACTTGTAGATCATTTGATGAAAACGACAGGCAGTAAAGCTTCCGGACAAGGACAATCAATGTGATTTAGTCCAACGATTATTTTTTAAAATTAATTATTACCTATCATCAATTGAAACTAGGAAACCCACACACAAAAAGACCTGAGGATGTCGTTTCTTTACCAAAAGCGGTTGGGTCACGAAAAGCAGGCTTTTCCAATAATTATGAATAGCTAATTACCATTTTGATAAGAGCGGCGTTTTCTTAGGAGTTGTAATTCATGTTGGCAAGTGAATTAAAAATAATCGTCAACATCTTTTCTTGCGGATTTAATTTTGAACGAAAGTAGTAGGCTTCCAAAACACAGGACAATGTTTTTAGCCAAAGATCACCTTTTTTAAAAAAAAAGAAAAACAAAAATAATCTATTACAACAAAAAGATCATAACATTCTGTTAGAAGAGAAACAAACAATTCTCACTCGAGGGTCGAGAAAGAAACTTTCAGATTTTCTGTTTACACATTACATTTTTAGTTGGTACGTGAGTGCGCCCAAAACGCTTGTATCAATGTAGCACTTTACCTGTTTAAGCTCTCATGGGAATATCGTGCCGCGTGAGTTACAAAGCTACTCCGGCGATATACTCAAATACTGCTCGGTGATAAAAACTCTGAGTAATTGGGAGGCCAGTTTATGAGTGGGGGGGGGGGGGGGGGAAATCACTCCGAGTCAGTGAATTAAAAGACTGACTCCCCGCAATATGGAGCACGAACACGGCTCATGAGAATGCTCTGAGGTAATTGAGAGCTCACTCAATTGTGGTCATATTTTGAGTGGGCGAAGTAATTAAAAAAAACTAACTGATTTTTGACTTTCATTAAAAAATTTTGTGCATGATTAAAACCTGTCATGACTTGTCCATGCTTGCCAGGGTAAAGGAATCTTGTTTTTTTACCTGTCCCCCGTGGATACAAGCCGATTCTAAAACAAGTAACAACCGGAGGCAGGTACCAAAACGCAATTTCCTTCTTTGATTACAAAATGTTACGGCTGACATCATGTTCTGTAATAGTACTGATGAGGAAGATTGCGTACGAAATTTTCCCTCTGGATCAGCTATGTATTAGGCGCAGGTCTGAACGAAGAAACAGTAAACCAGAAATGAAATGACTGAAATGAAATGATTTACATGTGGACTTCCATGAGATCTGAATAAGCAGTTTATTGAAAGTGACTAGCCATTTGGTTACTGAGACATTATTTGCCGAGTACTTTCAATAAGTAATTCTTAAATTACTTAGTCGGTGATCCAAACTGATGGACCACAAATTGAGTATCAATTACCAGAGTATTATCACGACAGCAGGGAGATATGCCAGAATAGGCTGTTAATACTCGCCACTCAAAACTGATGACCCCAAATTGAGTCTAGCTCTCAATTACTCAGAGCATTCTCATGAGCAGGGTCGAGTATATACTCCAATGACTGCTCGTGAGAATACTCTGAGTAATTGAATTACTCAATTTGTGGTACATCCAGTTTGGATCAACGAATTAAGTAATTAAGAATTACTTATTGAAGTACGCGCAGGTCTGAAAGAAAACCAGTAACAGAAATGAAATGACATGAAATGAAACAGATTTGCATGTGGTGACTTCCATGAGATCTCAATAAACGTTCAGCTTTTAGTGAAAAAAGTGCCAAACTAGCCAGCTGTTGCCGTTTACTGTGCCAGACATTCATTTGCCGCACGTAATCTCTACAATACAGTACTTCTTAATTACGAATCGAGCTGCATCCAAAAACTGCAATGACCACAAATTGAGTAAGTTCAAATTACTCAGAGCGTATTCTCACCCCGAGCCAGCCATTGGAGTTAAATATATAGCCAGAATACTCTCCCGCAGTCTCTTACTGCTCTTCCCATACAGTACACTAGCCACACGCCCACCTACCCCCACAAAACTGATGTGACACCCCACAATTGAGTAGCATCCCCACGCTCAAATTACTGTGCAGAGCATCTCATGATGCTCGGTCCCCCCCCGGCCGTGTGTTCGAGTATATTGCGGGAAGAGTAGTAGCTTTTTTAATTACTCGGATGTGATTGCGTGATCATTTCCACTTCATACTGGCTCCTCAACTTACACAGTACGCTTTATCCAACGAGCAAGCTAATCTGAGTTATATCGCCCGGAGTAGCTTTATGTTTTAACTACTACACAGGAACGACTTTCCCATGAGATGCTTAAACAGCGTAAAGTGCTACTTAGAATACAAGCGTGCTTTCAGGCGCACTCACCGTACCAACTTCTAAAAAAATGTACATGCTGGGGAAAAAGAAAAATCTAGAAAAGTTGTCTTTCTCGACCTCAGAGTGAGAGAATGAGAATTGTTTGTTTCTCTTCATAACACGGAATGTTAATACGCATCTCTTGTCTGTAATAATTATTTTTTGTTTAATTTTCTTTTTTACAAAAAGTGACTCTTTCGGCCTAACACAATAGTGGTCGCTTGTATTGCGAGATGCTAAAACTCACTTACGACCTTCAAAGATTCATCCGCAAAGAAAAAATGTTGACGATATTCTTTACTTACCTGTGCCAACATTCCGATTACAACTCTACGGGAAAAAACGACGCCTCTTAAAAATGGTAATATTAGCGCGTAGGTCGAATTATTATTGAGAAAAGCTCTTTCTCTCGCACACACTCCGCTTTTGTACTAAAGAAACGACAACCTATCGGTACTTATTTGTAGTAGTACGGTTCCTATTTTCAATTCGATGTTAGGCTAATAATTAATTTAAACCAAAAATAATCTTATGACTAAAAATAACAATTCGATTGTTCTTGTTCCGGAGCTTACTTGATTCGTTCAAAAATGACCTCTACAATGTGAAATGTTGTGAAACGCAACCATCAACACCCATTAATTATAATACACAATATACATACAATATACTCAATATGGACGAAGATGAATTGCTTAACAACCTGTAGGTGATGACGAAATTGGCTCGGACGTTCTTCACCG
Source organism: Platygyra sinensis (assembly GCA_019787425.1). Lineage (NCBI taxonomy): Eukaryota > Metazoa > Cnidaria > Anthozoa > Scleractinia > Merulinidae > Platygyra > Platygyra sinensis. Next base: position 3,453 of record JAHPZR010032673.1, on the reverse strand, counting down.
CGACGGAACAGTGGAAAGTTGAAACTGGGCAAGACAGGTTCTATGAGTATGGAAGTCACTGCCGGTGAGCTGGCGAGCTGCGAACGGGTTGCGTTTGGTTTGATCTGTATGAAAATGTGAAACGGAAATTCTGGCAACAAGTACAGCAGCTACTGAACGTCGCAAATTCAGATGGGGAACAAGGGCTCAAGAATATAATCTATAGCAAGGTGTGTCACTGAAGGATCAAGCGAACCTTTTACAAACATTCGGTACTTGAAAAGAACTTACTTCATGTAAACTTCAAATAGTAAAAGAGACAATTTAGGTTGAAATGTCCAGTCCACATTTAATTCAATGCTGTCAGGAAGTACAGTATAATATTAAAACACAACGGAAAAAAGAGATTCAGGTTGCCCGGTCACAATTATTTACATTTAAAAAAACAAGGGCAGTAAAACAATAGCGCTTTCAAAAAATATGATTCGGTTTTACGAATACAAAATGAAAGATGGACAGTGTTTCGGAAATGGCAAATTGTCTTGTGCGGGAAATTGCCTGCGTATATTTTATACGATTAAAATCCAATGCAAAGATGATTTTGACATTTAAAATAAGGAAGTTGTAGCGGCATTGTTCGCGTTTTAAGGAGGCAGTTAAGTCAAAGGAAGGGATTAAGGAAAGCAACATCGGAATAATTACTAAATATCTGCTCTATCTGTTTTATGAGCTGATTAGAAACTGTACAACCAAGACATGTTCTTTAACACGTCTTTCTTACTTGTCTTAACAAGCCATAATCTTTAATCCCCCCTGCCCCGTTTCTTCTCCGGAAGGCAGGGATACTGAACCCTAAGGCGGGACACTTGGATCGCTGTTTGGGTTCTTGTTCTCATCCAACTGAAAATGACAAAACAAAAGGCTTATAGTTTAAGTTAAGAACTCTTAAAACAAAACTTGACAAACCATCGATTAGAATTGTTTAATTCAATATGTACCTTACCGTACTACTATGCATCTTGCATATGGCAGTTTGCCCGCAACAGCGCTGCGGTGGAGGGGGAGGAGGAATATTGAATCCTCTTCAAAACATAAGTAATAATAAACACCCGTTTAGAACGCTCGGTGAAGTAAAGTGTAACAAAAAAATTACTTTAAAAATTGCAAGGGAAGACGTTGATTTGCGCAATCATTCATTCGGTCATATGAGTTTAGTTATTATTTGTGTATTTATTAAGGTTGATGTTGCGTTTTCAACATGTAACTTGTAGATCATTTTTTGAACGAAGACAGTACGCAGTCCGGAACAAAGACAATCCAAGGTTATTTAGTTCAAAGATTATTTTTTACAATTACATAATTACCTACATCAATCGAATAATAGGAACCACACTACAAAAGACCGAGCGTGTCGTTCTCTTTACAAAGCGGTGGTCGAAAAAAAAGAGCTTGTCATAGAATAGATCAATAGCGTAAAATTAACCATTTTAAGAGCGTCCGTGTCGTTTTCTTCGACGTCTGTAATCATTGTTGGCAAGAGATTAAAAATAGTCGTCAACAGTTTTCCTTGACGGATAATTACGTGCAACGAACGAAGTAGTTAAGCTTCCGCAAACAAGACATTTTTTAGCCAAAGATCACTTTTTAACCCCACCCCCCTCTCCCATTTAAAATAAAAAAAAGTAAAAAAAATAAATTCATGCTACAACCACAAAACGGATCATAACCATTCATGTATAAGAAGAGCAAACCAAAACAATTCTCACTCGAGGGTCGCAGACGGCTCGAGAAAGAAACTTTCAGATTTTCCTTTTTCACATTACATTTTTAGTGGCTACGTGATGGTGCGCCAAAACCGCTTGTATCAAGTCCAGCACTTTACACTCGTTTAAGCGTCTCATGCGGAAAATCGTTCCGCAGTAGTTTTTTTGTTTTTAAAAGCTACTCCGGCGATAACACGATATAACACAAATACTGCTCGTGATAAACTCTGAGTAATTGAGAGCCCGCTATGAGTGGAAATCAACTCCGAAGTAATTAAAAGCTACTCCTTCGCAATATACTCGAACACGGCCTCCAATGAGAATGCCTGCCTGAAGCTAATTGAGAGCTACTCCAATTTGGTGGGTCATCAGTTTTTGAGTGGCGAAGTAATTAAAACCTATTCCTGGCTATACTATCCATGGCTGCCTCGTGAGAATACTCTGAGTAATTTGAATTACTCACATTGTGGTCCATCAGTTTGGATCACCGGATTAAGTAATTAAGAATTACTTATTGAAATACTCGGCAAATAATGTCCTCAGTAAACCAAAACGCTAGTCCACTTTCAATAAACCTGCTTTATTGAGATCTCATGGAAGTCCACATGCAACAATCTATTTCATTTCAGTCATTTCATCTTCTGATTACTGTTTCTTTCAGACCTGCCGCTATACATAGCTTGATCCAGAGAGGGGCAAAATTTCCGTACGCAATCTTCCCTCATCAGTACTATTACAGAAACATGATGTCAGCCCGTAACATTTTGTAATCAAAGAAGGAAATTGCGTTTTGTACCTGCCTCCGCGTCACCTGTACTTGTTTAGAATCGGCTTGTATCCCACGGGCGACAGGTTAAAAACAAGATTCCTTTACCCTGGCAAGCATGGGACAAGTGCAATGACAAGTTTAATCATGCACAAATTTTTAATGAAAGTCAAAAAATCAGTATATTTCACATGGCTGGGTCTTCTTTGGAATTCGCTGACAAAAGTTAAAACATACAAAATGGAAAGTTTGAATAAGAACAAAAACAAGTCCCGAATAATTTACATGACATAGGTTTGAATCCACTAACCAAAATGCGTGACACTCAGTCATCGCGACAATGATAGAATGTTATCATTTAACGTGAAAAACCACACACTTGGCAACGGTTCACACAATCGTTTGCCTTTAACTGTTCGTACTGGGGCAACCCCAAGTTTCTAAATTAAAGTTCGGAATGTCCAGCTTATTTAGTAAGTCCTTTTCACGTGACCTCCCTTGTAGGCTACACAGTTTCTTCCTTTAAATCTTGAACTGGTTTGTATAATCTCAGTAAACACATTATCTAACTTGATCTCGGGACATAAGCTCGATGTGAGACTCTCCGGTAAAACCGGCGGTTGATAAGTGACGTCCGTGTATTATACTGCTTTTGGAAAAGTGCACTAGTGACTTCTCTATCCTTGTGTGACAAACTCGTTGCATGTGTTAGCTGATTGGAAGAAGGCACATAGACGGCCAAAGTAGATTCAGTCCAGGAATTAATATAACCCATTTTCTCGCACTTGCAAAATTCTTTTGCATAAAGAATCCCTCTAAGTCACACAATGACAAGGACATATAGTTGTCCTTGAACAGAAAGCCCATAGTTTTAAACTTGTCCGCTCTAGGGCATATAAGATCATAGGACTTAGAGTTCTCTTCTTGGCTTTGTTCACTGGCTTT
>JAHPZR010032672.1:0-15888 GCA_019787425.1 Platygyra sinensis | reverse complement strand
TGCCCTAGCTGACAGTGCCCCTTTAACTATTAGCACTTTGGCCATTTACAGCAAAAATCACAACATAGATTCGTACCAGACTATTATACTCCACGCAAGAAGGTAGCATGCACCGTATTTTACATATTAAAAGGTGCGTCACGAAAAAAAAGCAGCAACAAGAATGACAACCGTAACTAAGCAGCACATCGACAAATTCCGCTTATTCTCGACATATGAACTCAGACTAACATCGTCATCCTTGAGCCTAAAACACAGGTGAACAAATCAAATCAAACCAAACACTTCACCTGCACAGCGTCAAACCAGTGATCAGGAACCAGACTGTCATCATACCGATAATAAGCCTTCGGTTGTGAAATCACGTGATCTTTGAAAAATTGGTGATGCTTGTCGAGTAGCTCGTCTGTAAAGCCGGTTCCAATCTGTAAGAGAGTTGACAGAACTCAAAATACACATCTTCGCTACACATAGTGGCCACAGGCATCAGTTTTCAAAACCCCCTGACTTTTCCCTGATGAAAACAAGATTTCCCAGACCAACTAACTGTAAAATATCAGATTTAGTAGTAGCTTTGGCGCGGCCTCAACTTGCAGCTTTTTCGTTTCTTTTTTTCTTTTTTGTTTTATTTTTTTCCCAATGTCTCGATGTGTTGTTTCGGGTTTCTCAGTAAATAAAGCCTCCCGATTCCAGTAGGGCTTTTGATCTCTAGAAGCACCATCTGTCAGAACTATTACCCTCCGGTATCAGCTCGATGTCCGAGTTTTTTGTTTATGTTTTTTTTGAAGAAAACAAGCTTCAAAGATGACAGGCTCTTACCTTCAAAGGTAATTAAGAACTTCCACAACATCTAAAATTATTAACTATCAAAACAGATTACTTGGGGCAAAAGAGATACGAATGATAACCAGTAAACCTGCGATCAGGCCCAATTGTACCATGCTATGTCTTCTTATGTCGGCGCTCGCTACAATTGGTTCGTTTCGTCCTTCCCGCGGGAAAGGTCTACCAACGAAACGAAAATAGAGCGTGATCGCAGGTTATACGAATGACTACAATTAAATCAGAGACAAGTTTGATTAGCTGTTGTTTGCCTGTTACCTTACAGATAGTCTGGAACTCTTCATTCTCAGGATCGTAACATGCCAGTAAATATCCACCATATGAACCAGTTCTTTTACCTTTACCCAAATAACCTCCAATCACTACAACATCTAATGTGTCGCCAACACCAGCCAAGTAGTCTTTTTTCAACTGAAACGAGGAGCAGAAAATTCACAGCTGTTTTTCTTCCAGGAGTGAATTTGTTTTTTAGCCGGCTCAGTGCTGCCACAGAGATATTACCGCTTTTTGCCTCATGTCAAGAGCGTATCGTTCTTCCGTATTTTTAAATTCAGCGCCACTTTAAATCTGCAAACTTGTGTTATCCCTTTTTAATTTCTTCGACGTTTTAAGGTAAAAGTGACCTGCTTATGAGAAAATTGGATGATTTTAAAACGGATTGTGAAAGTCATGATCACTTAGGCCCAGGTCAAACGCCCAACTTCACAAGAGACGAACTAAATTGCAATTTGAGTGGAATTTCAGTCTGTTTCAGACGGATGGAAAATGTTGGTCGATCTAATTTAACTCTTAACAACTCAGTTGATTCACACGTTGAACTTAACATGAACTTAACTCGCTCAGTTAGTCACTTTAGTTCATCTCATGCGAAGTTCGACGTTTGATGTGGACTTAAAATACTGCTACAAGGTTAGTTCCACTGTTTTTGAGCATGACAGCAAGTAAGCTATTACATTTGAACCAATCAGATCACTGTCATTGACAAATAGTTTTTCACTTTCAGGGCTCAGCCTCTTGAAACGTCAGTCACCAACAATGTTCTCTCAATATTCTCGCTGCATTGCTCACGGTAGACAGCCTATTGATACTCCTGGGCTCAAAACCGTTCATCGCGTTTACAAAAAACAATAACAATGCTCACAGAGCAGTTTTCAATCGAGCATCATCTAAAACCAAAGTAATCTTTCTAGCCAATCACAAAGAACACGGGCAATACAGTGAACCAATCAAAACTCTTATCAAACACATGTAGCTTACGTAAAGCGCGGGAAACGCGTGCGAGTGAGTCCTGATTGGTTTTGGGTTTGCTTCCGATTGGTTTTGGTTTGACGCCTGTGACTGGATGAAAAAGTCGCGCACGCTTTCTAAACCAATCGGGTGGCGTAGAAAGTGCAATACCAATAACTTTTCTACATTTAAATAAAAACCGCTCTATGTCAATTGTAGTGTCAGTGAGATTTCGCCAACATAAAATGCAATGACTGTATTGCATTAAGGACAGTCAAAGAGGATCACTTTACCTTTAACCAGTTGTGTGAACGTTTGGCAATTTCGTAGGTGGCGTCCACCTCAAGAGTTTTCACCATCAGACCTTCACAATTACCTTTGAAGAGAGATAAGACGCAGTTATTAATAAAAAAACGAACAATGTCTCATTCTCATAATGGTTTAAACCATGTCGGAAAACATTACTTGAAGAGAGAGATCCAAAAGTGGAGCAATTCACTGAGTATAAGCACAAAATGGTAATGTTCCTTCAGTTTCATGAAATGAAGACCCAACAAATTCTGACTTACTAGCCCGCCTTTTACAAGTTAAGATAGGGTTTCTATGGAATTGCACGTAACATAATCAAGCCTCGTGTTTTAAGTATTTCCACATTGTAATCCATCCTAACCATCATTAGTCATCTACAAATCCTGTCATTTTACAAAATCAAGCCATTATTGTCAGCTTTCTGATGATTTCCTTTAATTTGAACTTCAAAAAATCATGTTAAACTCATGCTGCAACGTAAAATGCTTTCACCTACCCTTGGACAGCACAGTGAATTACCATTACATTAAGTGTTTATGTTCAAATTGAGAGATTCAGATGTTTATTCTGACAAGGAAGAAGTTCATCAAAGCCTTACCCTTGATTGAGTCATCTAAAAATTCAGCAATGTCATCCGTGTTAACTGAATCAGAACTCTGAGCAAACATGAATTCCTGTCATAGTGAGAAACACGACATTAAATACTTGTGTAGCAAAAATACCTTTAACAACAAACATCCTTTAACACGAGAGAGGTTATCGAGAAAGTAATAAGAATTCATTTTCCTACCCCTTCAACTTCTGTGAATGATGACCGTAGAGCTTCTCTGCGAGCTCGAAAAGGTTCCTTAATGTACGACTGAAAAAAAAAAGAGAGAGCGGTTTATAACAAGTTCTCCATAAAACCTAGGCCTAACCTTGCATTAGGTTTGATTCATTTCATTCCCTTTAAGGAGACAGAGTTCAGCCCATTCTAACAGGTATACCACATATTTCGTAATATAAAATAATACGTGGTCCAAAATCCTGAATTCTAGAATATTTTTGGCTAATTACACCGGGCAGTTTTTCACGATACGGACCCTAGTTATGTACCGGTCAATTCCAAAACCGCCCATCCCCCCCCCCGGCAAACCCCCGGGCATTTGACTTTTTTGAAAAATTTTGGTCAAATTCCCCGCTTTGTTGCCAGTTTAGACGGTCAAATGCCCACCCGTTAGAGCTTCAAAGAGGGTCATATCCCCCACCCTCCAGGGAAAACAGAATCGCTAATCTTTGGAAACAAGTTCTGCAAAATTTTCAGCCACTACGAATTTCTTGTTCAGCTTGTCTTCGCTCCACGCATTAAACAAAGGCATATTTCACGATATAACTATATAAAACGACAACAACAGAAAAAACCCACGTGGAATCGACAAGAGCAATGACCCGTGAACGCGGCTCACGTGCTGAAGCAAAGAATTGTGAAATCCTTTTGTTTCCGACCGCTGACAGACGTTTTGACAGGAAAGTCAAATGCCCAACCGGGCGGGCCTCATTTTGGGTCAAATTCCCCACTATACGGAGCGTAATGCGAGTCAAATGCCCGAGGATTGCCCGGGGGGGGGGGGGGGGGGAATGGGCGGTTTTGGAATTGACCGGTACATTAGGGACCGCTCACATCCCTTTGCTATCATGTTAAAATTTAGGTTTGGTTCCCTTTTTCCTATGTAAAAAAGGTCGAAAAGGAACGGTAAAAAGATATGGATTTGGATAATGGAAAAGCTATCAGGACGAAATACTTTAGTCTCCGCTCTTGAGTAGGTGCCATAATTTGAATGGCCCTTCGCTTTTGCACAATATCAAAATTTTGCGTTGTAAATTGTGTTATTTTTGTTTCGGGAAAAGAATACAAGCGTTCTTTGTCAGGTTTGGTCTGTTGCAAAGAAACAAAATTTAACTTCAGCAAAGTTACTTCTCGATACGGACTTCCAGCCGGCAAAATAACACACGTTAAATCCCTGGGTTTATGTAACTTTATCAGGGGTTTTGGGCGGGCTTATAAACTGGGGGGCTTATATCCAGGAAGGTTTAAATCCGGGGGGATATAAGTGGAATAAAAAATGTTTCAGAAGGACGAAATAAAACATATCTGAGAAACGAAAATTAAGCTAACATTACAATACCATTACATTTAGAGCTATCGCCCTGTCCTATTATCCTATTTATTATCTTCTCTTGATTAAAAATTGGGATGTTCAGGTAAAGACACACAAAAGGAATGCACTTATAGATGGGCTTATATCTGGGGAGGGTTAGATTCGGAATAATATCTTTGTTAGCAAATAGTTCAAAAGGCTTATATCCAGAGGGCTTATAAGTACGGGAGGGTCTTTAACGTGGGATTTTACATATGTTTTTTGACAAAAAAGCTACACTTACTTTTCCATTTAGATACAACAAGTCAAATGCATAACACAAACTTGAACTTTAATTTCAGATGCATCAGCATCCTGTAGGGAGAAAAATTATAATTACATACAATTTAGTAATGACAGATGAGTAGGCACGTTTTAATCCCTCATCATTTAACTTGGCCCAATCTCTGAGAACAATAAACTTTTCACATATCAAACGATTGATATCAAATAATTGATCACCTTTCTTTTTCGTGTGCTGAGAATCTGAAAAGGTAAAATCTGTTGCTTTTCTCTGTCCCACGCCACAGCTTCGGCATCAATTATGCAGGACTTAACACCATCACCTAAAACCTGACAAAAGAAGGAAATCTTAAAAGGCCCTTGTCAGCAAACCTTAGCTTTTGTTTACAAGCAAGAGCTTGGCTATTACATTTAATTCAGAACATGCTGAAACAAAGAAAATCACTCTGAAACTTCAAAAGTTAATTTAACATACTCTCAGGAACACAAATTACAGTAAAGCAAAAAGATTTCACTGCACCATGCAACATCAATAATTTTGATGGCATTGGAAATGGCCGAGGCTGACTTGGGACCTTTAACCCTTTAATCCCCAAGAGTGACTTACAGATTTTACCATGTCTAATGCCAGACGATTTTACTTGACAAAGGGAGGCCATTAGCCTCAACAATTGAGCAGCATAAAATGCCAGCTATATGGCAGTTGAGTGATATTGAGCTGGAGTATAAATTATCAGTGTCAGGTAAGAAAAAACATGCAGAGGGAGGAACTATGCCAAGGAAAAAACTGCAGTACGTCAATGATCTTCAGCGCTTTCGTTCATTTCAGTTTTTCACAGGAGGGAAACTCTTTTTGACGGGCAGGCATTAACTATTTGAACTAAAAACTTCTCTAAAGGTAGAACTTTAATTAGGATGGTCAATCCAGGCAGACAACATCATCCAATAACAATAACAATAATAACAATAATTTTATTTGCATTTCCTTTTGAAGTAAGGTTACAAGAGATCTATATATATTTTCTTTTTTTATGTTAAGATGTTAAGTAATTTTGAGATTATATATAGTTTACGAAGGAAATGCCTAGTGCCAAAATGAACCCTAAGGTTTTCGAGTTCAGCCCTAGGCTTGCTATGTTGTAATTTTTGTAGCTTACACTCAAACTGGTGTTTACACTCACACAAGTGTATAGCGAAGGCGAAATGGAATGAAATAGAAGAAAAAAAAAAAAAAGCGAAAAAAAGAGCAAAAATGCATGCAAAAAGGGAAAAAAAAAAAGGCATAGCGCTACTACAATCAGGCAGCTATAAGACTATAAAACAGAAAGGGAAGAAGGATAATCCTATTTTGAAATGATCTTTAAAGGTAAGATTGCTTACGTAGTAAATGCTGTTTAACTTGTTTACTAAAACAGTTTGAGCTAAGGTTTTTGAGATCAGTTGGTAATTCTTGCCAAAGTTCAGAGGCCAGTGAAGCTATAGTCTGTTTTCCGATGTTAGTTCTTGTTCGTACTTTGTGTATGTTATCTTTAGAGGCATATCTCGTGTTATAGGAGTGAATATCTTTGGCATAAGTGAAAGAATTGGTAAAAATGGATGGTAGTTTTTTTTATGTGCCAGTTGTGTATGAACATCCTCACAGCCAGCCAATGAGCTTTGTTGGATATTGGCTTATTACCACCAGGGATAGTCATTACTACAAAATCAACATAGGCATACAATACGTGCATAAGCTAGTGCAAGGTCAGGTTACATATTACATAAGAAACATAAGAACCTGCCTGGATGCCAACTTGGGCAAACAAAAAACTTGAATGTACTCACAGAATTGTAGCACCCTTAAACACGATTCCGTGGTCAGGTGATAAATTAGGATCAAATTTTCATGTTCACCTAAATGTACTTCTTTTCCTTTTCTTGGAAAAAATGAGGAAAAAGTGAAAAAGACAATTATTTGTAGATTGCATGTCAACGCTTCTTAGGATGGGATGGAAGAACAATACTGACCTTTGGCATTCTTTCAATAATGTCAGGATACTTGGATGTATTGTTTTCTTGATTTCTGCTGTAAATGTGGATTTCTCCATTCTCAAGCACATGGATCTGGAAAAATATATATATATATTTCTATGTGAGTAGATAATTTTAATAGCATTTGAAAACAGACTCCACCTCCAACCCATCCCCTAACACATGCTACAAATAAACAAAATGTAGAAGACATCTTATAGATGGAGCAGAAGTGCAGAAAATTGTTAGCTCCTTTTGTGACTTGGTGGCATACAGCTGTTTCGAGAAAGAAGCATAAAAGCGGACACGACAATACCGAAGGGCATTATGGTAAACTGTCAGTATGAGTCACTGAAAACATGACGGCAATGCTATCGAAAACGTCAGCTAGAAATACATGCTCATGCTTTGTTACTGACATCGAGATACAAGTGAATTTCAAAATTCAGTCAAATGATCCAGACCATGAATTAGTAACAAAGGGTTAGGATTCACTGAGAAAGCATGATTCTGACAACTTTAACCTTACTTATTTTATGTCATGCTTTGCAGAGAAAGTCGGAGAAATGTACCAAAATTCGTGGTGCGCGTACGCCATCGTTTTTGCTAAGGAACCCTTTGTTTTTGAACGTGTTTTGGCAGCGTGATAGCGAGAGAAAGCTTCAACATGCATAAGCCTGTGCGTACTGCCACCTATATATATCCTAAGAAATTAGATCTTTCATCCAAATAGATCGCTACCATAGGTCTTCACTGGACGGTCGTGGCATCTTCGATTCTGGGCGTTCACTACAATTAAATTTATTTTATTGATTATCCTCATGCTACCTTTCGGCATTGTCGCGAACACTCTTACCTTCTTTTGGACAACCTTTCCCGAAACAGTTGTATATTACTTATTACAGTGTAGTTAGGTTATTTTGGGTGCTTACCATTTGGCCAGAAAATCCAGAAATTTCTGTTTGAAGTCAGATGGTAAGGTAATTTTCCGGAAATTGTGGAGTACCTACAGAGGTATTCCTGAGGTACTCCTCTTTTTCTGTTCAGAACGGCGGAAATTTCCTTACCATTTGCTAAACTTTCCAGAGCAATCGAATTGCAAATGGTAAGAGCCATTTCATTTGGTTGGTTTGCTGATTTTAGACAAACCCTTACCATTATTCAATGCTCATCCCAACCGGTTTACTCCAACAAATGGTAAGCACCCAAAATAACCTAACTACACTGTAATAAGTAATATACAACTGTTCGGGAAAGGTTGTCCAAAAGAAGGTAAGAGTGTTCGCGACAATTGCCGAAAGGTAGCATGAGGATAATCAATAAAATAAATTTAATTGTAGTGAACGCCCAGAATCGAAGATGCCACGACCGTCCAGTGAAGACCTATGGTAGCGATCTATTTGGATGAAAGATCTAATTTCTTAGGATATATATAGGTGGCAGTACGCACAGGCTTATGCATGTTGAAGCTTTCTCTCGCTATCACGCTGCCAAAACACGTTCAAAAACAAAGGGTTCCTTAGCAAAAACGATGGCGTACGCGCACCACGAATTTTGGTACATTTCTCCGACTTTCTCTGCAAAGCATGACATAAAATAAGTAAGGTTAAAGTTGTCAGAATCATGCTTTCTCAGTGAATCCTAACCCTTTGTTACTAATTCATGGTCTGGATCATTTGACTGAATTTTGAAATTCACTTGTATCTCGATGTCAGTAACAAAGCATGAGCATGTATTTCTAGCTGACGTTTTCGATAGCATTGCCGTCATGTTTTCAGTGACTCATACTGACAGTTTACCATAATGCCCTTCGGTATTGTCGTGTCCGCTTTTATGCTTCTTTCTCGAAACAGCTGTATGCCACCAAGTCACAAAAGGAGCTAACAATTTTCTGCACTTCTGCTCCATCTATAAGATGTCTTCTACATTTTGTTTATTTGTAGCATGTGTTAGGGGATGGGTTGGAGGTGGAGTCTGTTTTCAAATGCTATTAAAATTATCTACTCACATAGAAATATATATATATATTTTTCCAGATCCATGTGCTTGAGAATGGAGAAATCCACATTTACAGCAGAAATCAAGAAAACAATACATCCAAGTATCCTGACATTATTGAAAGAATGCCAAAGGTCAGTATTGTTCTTCCATCCCATCCTAAGAAGCGTTGACATGCAATCTACAAATAATTGTCTTTTTCACTTTTTCCTCATTTTTTCCAAGAAAAGGAAAAGAAGTACATTTAGGTGAACATGAAAATTTGATCCTAATTTATCACCTGACCACGGAATCGTGTTTAAGGGTGCTACAATTCTGTGAGTACATTCAAGTTTTTTGTTTGGCCCAAGTTGGCATCCAGGCAGGTTCTTATGTTTCTTATGTAATATGTAACCTGACCTTGCACTAGCTTATGCACGTATTGTATGCCTATGTTGATTTTGTAGTAATGACTATCCCTGGTGGTAATAAGCCAATATCCAACAAAGCTCATTGGCTGGCTGTGAGGATGTTCATACACAACTGGCACATAAAAAAAACTACCATCCATTTTTACCAATTCTTTCACTTATGCCAAAGATATTCACTCCTATAACACGAGATATGCCTCTAAAGATAACATACACAAAGTACGAACAAGAACTAACATCGGAAAACAGACTATAGCTTCACTGGCCTCTGAACTTTGGCAAGAATTACCAACTGATCTCAAAAACCTTAGCTCAAACTGTTTTAGTAAACAAGTTAAACAGCATTTACTACGTAAGCAATCTTACCTTTAAAGATCATTTCAAAATAGGATTATCCTTCTTCCCTTTCTGTTTTATAGTCTTATAGCTGCCTGATTGTAGTAGCGCTATGCCTTTTTTTTTTTCCCTTTTTGCATGCATTTTTGCTCTTTTTTTCGCTTTTTTTTTTTTTTTCTTCTATTTCATTCCATTTCGCCTTCGCTATACACTTGTGTGAGTGTAAACACCAGTTTGAGTGTAAGCTACAAAAATTACAACATAGCAAGCCTAGGGCTGAACTCGAAAACCTTAGGGTTTCATTTTGGCACTAGGCATTTCCTTCGTAAACTATATATAATCTCAAAATTACTTAAACATCTTAACATAAAAAAAGAAAATATATATAGATCTCTTGTAACCTTACTTCAAAAGGAAATGCAAATAAAATTATTGTTATTATTGTTATTGTTATTGGATGATGATGTCTGCCTGGTTTGACCATCCTAATTAAAGTTCTACCTTTAGAGAAGTTTTTAGTTCAAATAGTTAATGCCTGCCCGTCAAAAAGAGTTTCCCTCCTGTGAAAAACTGAAATGAACGAAAGCGCTGAAGATCATTGACGTACTGCAGTTTTTTCCTTGGCATAGTTCCTCCCTCTGCATGTTTTTTCTTACCTGACACTGATAATTTATACTCCAGCTCAATATCACTCAACTGCCATATAGCTGGCATTTTATGCTGCTCAATTGTTGAGGCTAATGGCCTCCCTTTGTCAAGTAAAATCGTCTGGCATTAGACATGGTAAAATCTGTAAGTCACTCTTGGGGATTAAAGGGTTAAAGGTCCCAAGTCAGCCTCGCCATTTCCAATGCCATCAAAATTATTGATGTTGCATGGTGCAGTGAAATCTTTTTGCTTTACTGTAATTTGTGTTCCTGAGAGTATGTTAAATTAACTTTTGAAGTTTCAGAGTGATTTTCTTGTTTCAGCATGTTCTGAATTAAATGTAATAGCCAAGCTCTTGCTTGTAAACAAAAGCTAAGGTTTGCTGACAAGGGCCTTTTAAGATTTCCTTCTTTTGTCAGGTTTTAGGTGATGGTGTTAAGTCCTGCATAATTGATGCCGAAGCTGTGGCGTGGGACAGAGAAAAGCAACAGATTTTACCTTTTCAGATTCTCAGCACACGAAAAAGAAAGGTGATCAATTATTTGATATCAATCGTTTGATATGTGAAAAGTTTATTGTTCTCAGAGATTGGGCCAAGTTAAATGATGAGGGATTAAAACGTGCCTACTCATCTGTCATTACTAAATTGTATGTAATTATAATTTTTCTCCCTACAGGATGCTGATGCATCTGAAATTAAAGTTCAAGTTTGTGTTATGCATTTGACTTGTTGTATCTAAATGGAAAAGTAAGTGTAGCTTTTTTGTCAAAAAACATATGTAAAATCCCACGTTAAAGACCCTCCCGTACTTATAAGCCCTCTGGATATAAGCCTTTGAACTATTTGCTAACAAAGATATTATTCCGAATCTAACCCTCCCCAGATATAAGCCCATCTATAAGTGCATTCCTTTTGTGTGTCTTTACCTGAACATCCCAATTTTTAATCAAGAGAAGATAATAAATAGGATAATAGGACAGGGCGATAGCTCTAAATGTAATGGTATTGTAATGTTAGCTTAATTTTCGTTTCTCAGATATGTTTTATTTCGTCCTTCTGAAACATTTTTTATTCCACTTATATCCCCCCGGATTTAAACCTTCCTGGATATAAGCCCCCAGTTTATAAGCCCGCCCAAAACCCCTGATAAAGTTACATAAACCCAGGGATTTAACGTGTGTTATTTTGCCGGCTGGAAGTCCGTATCGAGAAGTAACTTTGCTGAAGTTAAATTTTGTTTCTTTGCCAACAGACCAAACCTGACAAAGAACGCTTGTATTCTTTTCCCGAAACAAAAATAACACAATTTACAACGCAAAATTTTGATATTGTGCAAAAGCGAAGGGCCATTCAAATTATGGCACCTACTCAAGAGCGGAGACTAAAGTATTTCGTCCTGATAGCTTTTCCATTATCCAAATCCATATCTTTTTACCGTTCCTTTTCGACCTTTTTTACATAGGAAAAAGGGAACCAAACCTAAATTTTAACATGATAGCAAAGGGATGTGAGCGGTCCCTAATGTACCGGTCAATTCCAAAACCGCCCATTCCCCCCCCCCCCCCCCCGGGCAATCCTCGGGCATTTGACTCGCATTACGCTCCGTATAGTGGGGAATTTGACCCAAAATGAGGCCCGCCCGGTTGGGCATTTGACTTTCCTGTCAAAACGTCTGTCAGCGGTCGGAAACAAAAGGATTTCACAATTCTTTGCTTCAGCACGTGAGCCGCGTTCACGGGTCATTGCTCTTGTCGATTCCACGTGGGTTTTTTCTGTTGTTGTCGTTTTATATAGTTATATCGTGAAATATGCCTTTGTTTAATGCGTGGAGCGAAGACAAGCTGAACAAGAAATTCGTAGTGGCTGAAAATTTTGCAGAACTTGTTTCCAAAGATTAGCGATTCTGTTTTCCCTGGAGGGTGGGGGATATGACCCTCTTTGAAGCTCTAACGGGTGGGCATTTGACCGTCTAAACTGGCAACAAAGCGGGGAATTTGACCAAAATTTTTCAAAAAAGTCAAATGCCCGGGGGTTTGCCGGGGGGGGGGATGGGCGGTTTTGGAATTGACCGGTACATAACTAGGGTCCGTATCGTGAAAAACTGCCCGGTGTAATTAGCCAAAAATATTCTAGAATTCAGGATTTTGGACCACGTATTATTTTATATTACGAAATATGTGGTATACCTGTTAGAATGGGCTGAACTCTGTCTCCTTAAAGGGAATGAAATGAATCAAACCTAATGCAAGGTTAGGCCTAGGTTTTATGGAGAACTTGTTATAAACCGCTCTCTCTTTTTTTTTTCAGTCGTACATTAAGGAACCTTTTCGAGCTCGCAGAGAAGCTCTACGGTCATCATTCACAGAAGTTGAAGGGGTAGGAAAATGAATTCTTATTACTTCTCGATAACCTCTCTCGTGTTAAAGGATGTTTGTTGTTAAAGGTATTTTTGCTACACAAGTATTTAATGTCGTGTTTCTCACTATGACAGGAATTCATGTTTGCTCAGAGTTCTGATTCAGTTAACACGGATGACATTGCTGAATTTTTAGATGACTCAATCAAGGGTAAGGCTTTGATGAACTTCTTCCTTGTCAGAATAAACATCTGAATCTCTCAATTTGAACATAAACACTTAATGTAATGGTAATTCACTGTGCTGTCCAAGGGTAGGTGAAAGCATTTTACGTTGCAGCATGAGTTTAACATGATTTTTTGAAGTTCAAAATTAAAGGAAATCATCAGAAAGCTGACAATAATGGCTTGATTTTGTAAAATGACAGGATTTGTAGATGACTAATGATGGTTAGGATGGATTACAATGTGGAAATACTTAAAACACGAGGCTTGATTATGTTACGTGCAATTCCATAGAAACCCTATCTTAACTTGTAAAAGGCGGGCTAGTAAGTCAGAATTTGTTGGGTCTTCATTTCATGAAACTGAAGGAACATTACCATTTTGTGCTTATACTCAGTGAATTGCTCCACTTTTGGATCTCTCTCTTCAAGTAATGTTTTCCGACATGGTTTAAACCATTATGAGAATGAGACATTGTTCGTTTTTTTATTAATAACTGCGTCTTATCTCTCTTCAAAGGTAATTGTGAAGGTCTGATGGTGAAAACTCTTGAGGTGGACGCCACCTACGAAATTGCCAAACGTTCACACAACTGGTTAAAGGTAAAGTGATCCTCTTTGACTGTCCTTAATGCAATACAGTCATTGCATTTTATGTTGGCGAAATCTCACTGACACTACAATTGACATAGAGCGGTTTTTATTTAAATGTAGAAAAGTTATTGGTATTGCACTTTCTACGCCACCCGATTGGTTTAGAAAGCGTGCGCGACTTTTTCATCCAGTCACAGGCGTCAAACCAAAACCAATCGGAAGCAAACCCAAAACCAATCAGGACTCACTCGCACGCGTTTCCCGCGCTTTACGTAAGCTACATGTGTTTGATAAGAGTTTTGATTGGTTCACTGTATTGCCCGTGTTCTTTGTGATTGGCTAGAAAGATTACTTTGGTTTTAGATGATGCTCGATTGAAAACTGCTCTGTGAGCATTGTTATTGTTTTTTGTAAACGCGATGAACGGTTTTGAGCCCAGGAGTATCAATAGGCTGTCTACCGTGAGCAATGCAGCGAGAATATTGAGAGAACATTGTTGGTGACTGACGTTTCAAGAGGCTGAGCCCTGAAAGTGAAAAACTATTTGTCAATGACAGTGATCTGATTGGTTCAAATGTAATAGCTTACTTGCTGTCATGCTCAAAAACAGTGGAACTAACCTTGTAGCAGTATTTTAAGTCCACATCAAACGTCGAACTTCGCATGAGATGAACTAAAGTGACTAACTGAGCGAGTTAAGTTCATGTTAAGTTCAACGTGTGAATCAACTGAGTTGTTAAGAGTTAAATTAGATCGACCAACATTTTCCATCCGTCTGAAACAGACTGAAATTCCACTCAAATTGCAATTTAGTTCGTCTCTTGTGAAGTTGGGCGTTTGACCTGGGCCTAAGTGATCATGACTTTCACAATCCGTTTTAAAATCATCCAATTTTCTCATAAGCAGGTCACTTTTACCTTAAAACGTCGAAGAAATTAAAAAGGGATAACACAAGTTTGCAGATTTAAAGTGGCGCTGAATTTAAAAATACGGAAGAACGATACGCTCTTGACATGAGGCAAAAAGCGGTAATATCTCTGTGGCAGCACTGAGCGGCTAAAAAACAAATTCACTCCTGGAAGAAAAACAGCTGTGAATTTTCTGCTCCTCGTTTCAGTTGAAAAAAGACTACTTGGCTGGTGTTGGCGACACATTAGATGTTGTAGTGATTGGAGGTTATTTGGGTAAAGGTAAAAGAACTGGTTCATATGGTGGATATTTACTGGCATGTTACGATCCTGAGAATGAAGAGTTCCAGACTATCTGTAAGGTAACAGGCAAACAACAGCTAATCAAACTTGTCTCTGATTTAATTGTAGTCATTCGTATAACCTGCGATCACGCTCTATTTTCGTTTCGTTGGTAGACCTTTCCCGCGGGAAGGACGAAACGAACCAATTGTAGCGAGCGCCGACATAAGAAGACATAGCATGGTACAATTGGGCCTGATCGCAGGTTTACTGGTTATCATTCGTATCTCTTTTGCCCCAAGTAATCTGTTTTGATAGTTAATAATTTTAGATGTTGTGGAAGTTCTTAATTACCTTTGAAGGTAAGAGCCTGTCATCTTTGAAGCTTGTTTTCTTCAAAAAAAACATAAACAAAAAACTCGGACATCGAGCTGATACCGGAGGGTAATAGTTCTGACAGATGGTGCTTCTAGAGATCAAAAGCCCTACTGGAATCGGGAGGCTTTATTTACTGAGAAACCCGAAACAACACATCGAGACATTGGGAAAAAAATAAAACAAAAAAGAAAAAAAGAAACGAAAAAGCTGCAAGTTGAGGCCGCGCCAAAGCTACTACTAAATCTGATATTTTACAGTTAGTTGGTCTGGGAAATCTTGTTTTCATCAGGGAAAAGTCAGGGGGTTTTGAAAACTGATGCCTGTGGCCACTATGTGTAGCGAAGATGTGTATTTTGAGTTCTGTCAACTCTCTTACAGATTGGAACCGGCTTTACAGACGAGCTACTCGACAAGCATCACCAATTTTTCAAAGATCACGTGATTTCACAACCGAAGGCTTATTATCGGTATGATGACAGTCTGGTTCCTGATCACTGGTTTGACGCTGTGCAGGTGAAGTGTTTGGTTTGATTTGATTTGTTCACCTGTGTTTTAGGCTCAAGGATGACGATGTTAGTCTGAGTTCATATGTCGAGAATAAGCGGAATTTGTCGATGTGCTGCTTAGTTACGGTTGTCATTCTTGTTGCTGCTTTTTTTTCGTGACGCACCTTTTAATATGTAAAATACGGTGCATGCTACCTTCTTGCGTGGAGTATAATAGTCTGGTACGAATCTATGTTGTGATTTTTGCTGTAAATGGCCAAAGTGCTAATAGTTAAAGGGGCACTGTCAGCTAGGGCACATGCGCATTAGATACCATTTCATAGCTAATTGTATATCACATAGACACTGTTTTTAACCAAATATGATAAAAACAACATTATAGGATGAGCAAAAGCACACTCAAAAACAGGTTTTTCTGTAAACGATTGAAATCAAGCAA
>JAHPZR010032670.1:12500-13717 GCA_019787425.1 Platygyra sinensis | reverse complement strand
AGTAGTATCAAAACTATGGTTTGTAGAAGCTGTTCCGCAAACACCAAACGGCGCTCCATAATGTACTTCACCGAATCCCCACGAGACCTAAAACAGATCCAGTTTTGAATAATTATCTCACACAAACAATGAAAAACAGTGCTTGCTCAGGCGTAAGACGTGTTCAAGCAGAAATGTCGGGTTTTGAGGATAATCGTCCTACCTGTAGGGCGGTGTCGGTTTTTAGAAGAAAACGAAAGCGGTTTGCGGTTTCGAAGGAACAAAATATGGCGGTTTACGGAATGTACGACCCCTTATAATAGACCCTCTCAATAGCCCATTGCAGAAACGTGAGAGCACTGGGGCGAGTTTCTTATATTGATCAGATTAAAAATCTAAACATTTCAGCTGAAATGTTCATGAATGAAAAGCTACCCAACCAAGTTTAAGAGTTTTCAGCAATAAAAATTGTCCAAATGGGAGCCTTGCAAAAGTTGGAAAATTCCATACAAACCCTTATAATTTTTTGGCCGGTCTACCCAATCCATACAAACTCTCTACTTTGGGTGACATTTGAAGAGCTACCATTGTGCCATTTTCCTCCTACAAATACTTCTATTCATAGTAACGACTCTCAGATTTAGTTGATCTTTCATTTGAACATCTTAGTTTTTCAAACTACCGGAAAACAACCATACTCTTTCCCAGTCCTCTCACGTTTCTGCAATGGCCTATATATCAAGTTCCGTGCTTTGAACTGGCTTCCTTTATCCGTTCTTGTCATGTTGGTGTCTGGAAAAGTCTATCACGTGGTATAAGCCTATGGGCTTAATGTTTGTCTTCACTGAAATACGTTCTTAGCTGATCTCTACGTTATGATCGTTCACTATTAACATTTTTGGATTCGTTACACCTCACGAGAACCGCGCAGAGGGAGTGGCTGGGGGGCTTTATCCTCATCCCCGACCGACTTTTATTGCAAACATTAAAATGGATAAAATAATTTAGAGCTAGCCAACCCAGTGCAGGAATTGATAAGTATTGGTAATAGGAATGAGTGGAGTCCAATTCGGTGTGTAATTATACGAGTTGTAACATCCCTATTGCACCGCTACTATATACACTACCAGGCGGATCAACCAAAACTCCGCAAAGGTTATTCCATGGAAAGTGTGCACGAAGGTTTTGTTCTATCTCAAGTTGCAATGCATCAAGTAAGCGCAGCGAACGAGTGAGTT
>JAHPZR010032670.1:0-5000 GCA_019787425.1 Platygyra sinensis | reverse complement strand
ATTCCTTTTTCACGGGAACCCACAAGTGTTTTTCTTAATAATAATCGAGAGTGATTTTGTAGAATCCGCTATCCAGGAGTTACTTAGGGTTGGCTCTATTGTTTCGTGTACTTGCCCGCCTGGCGTGGTTAATCCATTGTCTGTTTCTGTACAGTCAAGTGGTAAGAAGAGGCTCATATTGGATCTATGGCATGCTAATTTCTTCGTGAATAAGTCCAAAATTAAGTTTGAGGATGCCTAGTCTATGCTAATTTTTTGATTGGCGAGTCTCTTTCTAATTTGTGGGCCTATTCTTTCGATATTAAGTCTGGGTATCATCATGTTGAAATTTACCCCACACATCAAAGATTTCTCGGTTTTTCGTGGGTTTTCAATGGGGTTCGAAAATATTTTAAGTTTGTCGTCCTGCCCTTTGGTCTTTCTACGGGCCCTTATATTTTCACCAAAGTTATGCGTCCCCTCGTCAAGAATTGGCGTAGTCAGGCCCTCCGCATTGTAGTTTATTTAGACGACGGTCTAGGGGTATGTGGTACGAAGGATACTTGCCTTCGACAATCTTTGTTGGTGCATTCTGATTTGATTAGCTCGGGGCTCGTTCCAAATAAGGATAAGTGTATGTGGATCCCTAGTCAGTTGCTTCGCTGGCTTGGTTTTCACTGGGATTTTACTCGGGGCTTATTGTCTATTCCTGAAGATAAGATATCAGTTGTGCTTGCGTCCATAGGGGAGGTTTCTAGTTCTCGTGTAGTTACTGCCAGGATGCTGACTCAGGTTACCGGGCGTATCATTTCCTGTATGCTTGTTTTTGGCCACATTTGCAAGATTATGACGAAAGCATTGCATTCTGTTATTGTCGGCAGACTATATTGGAATGCTGGGGTTTTTCTTACTGCTGAAGCTATTTCTGAGTTAAATTATTGGTGTGCCAATGCTCGGGCACTTAATTCTAGACCTTTTGTCTATCCAGTTAATGTTCCTCATCACATGGTATGTTCCGACGCTAGCGACGTTGCTTGCGCTTCTTACATTTGCGTTGAGGTCAACGAGTTTCTTGTTGCCTACAAGAATTTTGATGATCTTGAAATGAAGCTAAGCTCCACTTGGAGGGTATTGAAGTCTGTTAGTTTTGCGTTGAGAAGTTTTGCTCCCATTTTGCCGCCTACCGATTGCCGAATTTTTGTGCTCAGCAATGCGTTGATGAAGGTATCGGGCTGTATACCCGACATAATCTGTATCACACAGATCACATGAAAAATTATAAACAACACACTGCTTATTCACAAATAACGGCATTTCGCGGATTAGACAGTCAAGCTTTCCCTGGCATTTCTTTAAAACGAAGAAATGCGTCAGAAGCTCCGGTTTGAAAGCTTGACTGTCTAATCCGCGAAATGCTTTTCATCCGTGAGAGGAAACCGAAGTTAAACACACAGTCGGACTCAATTCGCGCAAAAGTATTTGTTTAGAACATTTTAACGCGCCCGCACTAATTCGCTGGCTGACGTTATAAACAACCACTTAATTTTAAACTTGAACTGACCGTTACATTTATCACTTGAAAATAAAGTCAAGATGACTTCGAAATGTCGTGTCATATCGCTCATTTTTGTAATCAAATGTATATCAAAACGTTCTCTTCTGCGTACATTTAAAGATTTTGTTTAAATCAACCAATCCCATTCAAAGTTGTAGTTACGTGCTGCGTGCACACGCGCTTGCTTTTGTGTTCTTGTCGGTGACGACGCCTACTTTGTCAGTATTTTAATGCAAATTTCCACCTTTTTTTCATAACTTGGCTGTTTTTCTTTTCTCTGAAACTGTAAATTTTATGATTTACTGATAATAGGACTGAGCGGAGTCCAATTCGAATAGGTAATCATAGGGTTTCGAGTTCAATTTGGAATTAAGTTGCACGAGTGAAGTTTTCAAAAAGCTGAAATTGTACGCAGCCGCATCGGCGAGTGCAATTTCAGCTTTTTGAAAAACTCAAAAGTGCAAATTGATTTCAAATTGAACGAGAAAAACCGTATGATTACTTATAATACAAAACATGAAAAAATTCGCGCGGAAACAGTGCCGGAATATGTTTCTTCAAGCCATTTTTTCGTATTCGAAAAAACGTTTTTCAGAGTTTCCGTACAAATTTTTTGTCACTGCTTTACATGAGATCATTGGCCTACAAAAGTTTGCAATGTCTGTCTATAAATCATGATCCAGAATTACGATGTGTAATTTGCACTGGTGTTACACTTAAACTGCACTGCTCTCAGCCAATCAGAATCGAGTAATCTTTACATGTGTATTATTAGCAAAGAAATGAAAACTAGAACTTGTGCCAAACTCATCCGAAGCTTGACAAATTAAATTGAAAGTTGCTTCCTGCAAACTGTCAATTAATATTGAAACATAACTTGGCAACTTTGCAGAGTTTGTGCAATAGTTATTGCAATAATAATAATAATAATAATAATAATAATAATAATCGTATCTATAACAAAATTCTCGATCGTGATTGGTTCTCCGCGCGCCTATTTGTCACGTAATCGGCGCCCGATCACGTGGGTGTCCAATTACAGCTGTCCGATTTGAACTTTTCGTAATCGGACACCTGTAATTGGATACCCACGTGATTTCCACGCCAAATACGCGCGCTTCAATAGCTTCCTTAGCAATGTTTTCTACAGTTTTCAAAACTTAGGAAAAGCGCTACAGACGTTTTCGCTCGAAAGTTCTCAGAAGACATTTTTTCCCCGAAATTTGTTATAGATACGATTAATTAGTAATTGGACCTCGTGTCGTACAATTCAGGGACTAATCGTGCTCGTAATTTCAAATCGGCCTCGCGCTTCGCGCTCGTCCGATTTTGAAATTACTCGCTGGATTACTCCCTGAATTGTACTCTACTAGGTCCAATTACTATTAATAATAATAATAATAATAATAATAATAATAATAATATTATTATTATTATTATTATTATTATATGGCTAGTGTTTGTAGCCGATATAACGCGCGCTCTGATTGGCTAAGTGCAGCTTCACGCCAGGGCATTATTCTCCCGTAATGCCCACGGGCCGATTACGGATTATGCAAATTAGGAAAGGAAAAAACACAAAAGGTTATCCCGAAGGTCTAGCACCACATTTGCTTTATTTATATTGAAAATCGTTGTGATTACAAGCGGATGGAGTGACGATTAACATTCAGAGAGTTCATTATATTACTTTTAAGGGAGAAAATGAAGTTACTTCGGCAAATTACGAACGAGTTTAATAGATCTTTGTCGCTGGTACATTTTGTGTTTCCCAAATACAGAGTCATGTGATTTTTTTTTTTTTTTTTTTCTTATTATGCACCCGCGAAGTTTCACCGCGTGCAAATGTTTTGTATTTGCGGTCGATTCGCGAGTAAATAAGTTACAAGAATGAATGAGTTTTCCCCGATTTCATCATGAATTAGGCTATCTTCTACTGTAGAAGCTGACTATTCTCTGCTGTTAGGTTTTAGCAGATAAAACCAAGGTTAACGCTGTTCAAAAGGTTTTGCCAGGAGTTGGGGGGAAAAATGCCCCTGCCGTCAAGCAAGTTAACGGGAGCTCCTCCTTTCTGCTCTCTTCCGCGGCCAGGCTCATCGCTCATATCAGGGAGGGTGAAGAGAGAGGCCAGTAACTAATTGGACCTCGTGTCGTACAATTCAGGGACTAATCGTGCTCGTAATTTCAAATCGGCCTCGCGCTTCGCGCTCGTCCGATTTTGAAATTACTCGCTGGATTACTCCCTGAATTGTACTCTACTAGGTCCAATTACTATTAATAATAATAATAATAATAATAATAATAATAATAATATTATTATTATTATTATTATTATTATATGGCTAGTGTTTGTAGCCGATATAACGCGCGCTCTGATTGGCTAAGTGCAGCTTCACGCCAGGGCATTATTCTCCCGTAATGCCCACGGGCCGATTACGGATTATGCAAATTAGGAAAGGAAAAAACACAAAAGGTTATCCGAAGGTCTAGAGTGTAAGGAATATGTTAAGTACTTAGGTGTTTTGATTGACAACCACTTGTCCTGGAAATATCACTTAGACTATATCGCCGTGAAGATTAGTAAAATTGTCGGAGTAATATCTCGTCTAAGACACTTCGTTCCATTCTGTACTTTGAGATGCATATATCAGTCCCTCATACTTCCCTACTTGACATATGGTTTGACTGCTTGGGGCCAAGCCGCAAAAGCCCATCTTAATAAATTATTGCTACTTCAAAAACGTGCACTACGCTTGATGTATTTTCTAAATCCAAGAACTCATGCTATTCCTTTTTTTATTTCTTCTAAAATATTACCCATCCACCAGCTTTACTTTGAAGCTGTTTTACACTCTATGTATGATGTCTCAAATAACTCTGCTCCAAAGATATATCTGAAAAATTTGTCAGACCAGCTTGATTCATTCATATAACACGAGGCTGCATCTAGTGGCAAATATCATATTCAATTTTCACGCTTAAATCAACAGCAGAACTCTTTTTCATGCTTTGGCGCGAAAGCGTGGAATTGTCTCCCATCGCAAGTGTGTAATCAACCAAAAATGGCATTCAAGAAATCAATTCGCAAAGCTTTATTGGCAGCTTTAGAAGGCGAGGAGGATTATATTGAGGCACCTAATTTACTATCTAAAATTAATTTATATTTTACATAACTTTTTGTAGTCAATCACTGTCAATCTCTTCGCCTGTTTAGTTTGTTTATTTTGTTTAGGTTATTAAGCTACCTTTTAAAAATCAATTCTGTAAACATATTTATCCCCGGATGCTAATGACTGTATTTTATTTGTAGTTCATTCCTGTCGTGATTTATAGTCTTTTATTTGAAGCTTACAAATTGGTTTATTTTTATTTTTATTTTTTTTTCTTCCTGCACAACTCGCCTCGACTAGCTTACGCTATATGCGAGTTGTGCATGTTCTCAGTTTTAAGTGTTATTATTAATAAA
>JAHPZR010032668.1:17500-18646 GCA_019787425.1 Platygyra sinensis | reverse complement strand
ATGTTGGCATGGGTCAGTTTACCACAACAATGGGTCATGACAGACTTGAAATAAACAGAGCTCTACGTTGCAGTGAATTCGTCCGAGGATCGAAAAACTACTAAGAGCTTTAAACAGGTTTGTATGTAAACTGCCATGATTATTCCTTTTCCTAATGCTGTAGGCAGCATTGGTATTATGTTGTTCGAGTTTAGACTTCTTCGTTCTCCAGACATTTTTGAAACCATGTTTTGTGAAGCCAAAAAGAGGAAATATTGGGGTCTACATCTTCTACATCTACATGTGAGCTGACTCTCTTGCTGTGGAAGTTTTGGAATCACGCCTGTTAGATCCAGCGATTCGGTGCGACTACCACTTGTTGTATTTTGACCTTCAGCTTCATTGGTGGGACTAGTGTCCTCGAGTTCCTTCAACATTCTTCTTAGTTTAAACAACACAACCCACGGTCATTCAGATCAGGAGCCAAAGATCTTGTTTGACGCTGAACCCGCTGGTTCCATCAGATTTTCGCCTCTTCAGCTTCTTTGGAGACGAAAATGGACAAGACGTTTTCTTGCGGGTTTTCGTTCTGACATAAAGAAAATTAATTATTGACAAGAAGGAAAGCTAACTTGCGATGAAACAACCAGATCGAGAACAGTTCGCATGCGAAAATAGAATATCACACCGCAATTCGCTTTACACACGACAACTGGCGGTGAATTTTAATTAGAGATGTCATAGCGCCATAAGAGGTTTAATGAGATTTAAAACTAGTTTTAATTTCTCTTAATCATAAAAAGTAAAAAAAGCTTAACTTGTGTGTGAAATATCCGGATTCTTTTGTTTTTGTTGTGTTCAATACTACAAGAATAGGCCCATATTGCAGCACAAAGCCCGAGCTTTGAGCATTGATAAGTATTCTTTTGGAGTAGGTGCTACAAGTATTTGAAGCTGTGCACCTAAAATTTCGGCAGTGCACCTAAAAATTTACACCTGGTCGCCCAAATGCTCTCAAAGCCAAAAGTAAACTTTGAGCCCTGGTTTCTTTGCAGTCGTCATCTCACCCGTGTTTTTTTTTTCTTATCAGACAGTTATGTTATCCATGTTAATCAAAGGTGCTTTATTTACTTATTTAGCTGATACAGCTCAAGTAGGCTGTCCAAT
>JAHPZR010032668.1:5000-12500 GCA_019787425.1 Platygyra sinensis | reverse complement strand
AACACCTCTTAACAGATGTCAACAACTACCGGCGCCTTACAAACGACTTATCCGCGACGAAAACGAAACCGACAACCGGACTTCTAACAGACCGACTTAATTTTGACCACAATTAAATTTTAACTAACAAAAGACGGATCGAAACTGACCAATGACTGATGACAAACTTTACACGAGTCTTTCAGCCAATAGCATCATGGCTTAACTGACCAATCGTTTTCAACTGACCAGACTTATAACAACATCGACTGACAAACACTATTCACTTGACTCTGAAGATGACTTCCGCTCAGGTTGTCGAAACGTCAGTCACCAACAACAGTTCTTTTCATAACTACACTCACCCGGACGATCACACAATACGAACTACTGATACTCCTGGGTTCAAACCATTTACTATCTATTAAGTTTTACTACTACTGTTATATTTTGGTGTTTCTGTTATTTATTTATTTTTATTTTATTATTGTATACTTGTTTAAGAATTATTTGTCCTGTAATCTAATTAAGTGTGTAAAAAGTAAAATGTAAATTGCCTCTTTCCTGACCTTATACCTATTTGCAATTAATAAATGGTGGTCACCCAACTAGTTTAGCTCTTTAGTTATTTTGGGTGACCAGTAACTGTATGTATTTTTAATTTATTTCTTGTTCAATTAGTTATTTAGTTAATGTTACAGTTCAAATAAATCTTGTTGTTGTTGTTGTTGTCATGTGTTAAACTTAACTCTTGCCTTTCTCATTTCAAGGTTTCTGAGGAGAAGATTGTTATGCAATGGAGATACAAAAGTTGGCCTGAAGGTACAAAATTCAATTAATTTCAGTTAGCATACAAGACTAGTAAAACTTCCAACTTCATTTATCATTAAATATTTTTTGACAGTCCTTAAAGGATGGTATAAAATCTGCATATGAGCCACTGGTGGCACACAAGGCCGGAGCTTACAGTATCCCAGTTTCCGTAGCATGAAGCGACTAGGAGTATTTCTACCTCCTAGATGGGATGCTAGTCCCATTATGGAACCATAGCAATGGTGATCATTTTAGTAACTATGGTAACCATAATAAATGATATTTTTACATGTGAAATTATCGTAATTTTACATGTGAAAATATATGGATTTTCTCAGTGGCAGAAATCCTAATAAAACACTGATGTTTATGTAATAAAACAGATTAACTCATGTTTGGTTATATTGGATTCAAACTATCTACCGGTATTAAGCCATAATTATGTTCTAAAAATCACACTACGCTGGAGAAATTTGAAAATAGCATTTTCGCTCTGAAAATGCATCAAAATTAATGTTTTCTGTCTACACTACAGCAGAGAAATGTCAAAATGCAGTAATCAGTCATTTTGGATTTGGGGAAAACTTGAGGAGGAAACTGGGAAATCACATGATAAGCACTATGTCATCCTCTTTGTCAAGCTCCATTTTGTTACTTTTTATTTCACAATCTAGGTCACCACTCCAAAGTGACTATCTCATTGGATCAGAAAGATGACCGCACTGAATTAAAGCTGATACAGACTGGAATTCCTGAAGAAGACTTTGAACGTACAAAGGAGGGATGGAAGCATTTCTACTGGGGGAACATGAAACGAACATTTTGCTGGGGAATGAAATACTTCTGACTAGAGCTTCTGTATGATTTGGCATTGTTTTACTTTGAACATGTTGTTGTGACATGAGAATGCTGATAGACAATGCATTTAATTTATTCTCATAGCTTGACTCGACTAGCTTGCAAGCTTGGCTAGCTCACAGTGGCGTCTTATCATTCAAGCTATTTCTGACCAGCTTGAGAATTTAACCAGTGTTGTCTGTTTATTTTTTTCAAGTATCTCTATGTCTTTTCATGCAGAAAGAATTAATTTTTTTAAAGATTCAATAAGTCATGCATTTTATACAGTTACTATATAATAACAATAATAAATTTGGCCGGATGTTGAGTGTGATTTCATTGTCATATTCTGTTATTGTAGTAATAAAATCAATATTATTTTGTTCAAATCTCAACTAACTCTAACTGTATACTGTAGCTCCAGCAGAGGCATTCTGATTTTGTGTAGTGAATGGGTAGCAAAAGTAGGAAAACCATTGAAAACTTACGTGTAATAATCATTTTTCTTCTGTCAAACACTGTCAGCTACATGCCAAACATTCACTAACCTCTTTTTTAAGACTGCAGCAAAGAGTTTCTGTGGGAAATAACAGTTTTTTTTATATTTTCTAAATATTAGTGTACATGTTTGTGCAAGTGTTTGTAAGAGATTTTATCCTAGTCATGTGAAAAAGTGTAGCATTATAAAAATCTGTGTTAGTTTTGTCTGCTAAGTGGCAATAAAGCATTCAATCATATTAAAGGGTTCGGTCAACAGAAATGTTGTTTTAATGCAGTTCTGTGTGTTTATTTGCTTACTTCTGACAGAAGAATTTGTCACATAATAAAGATAAGGTGCTCTACTTTCATAAATGGTGCCTCTCTTTATCTAGGACTCACTTCTTCAAAGTCTACATAACACTGTCCACTGCATAAATTCCTATCCAGTGGAGGAGTGTTGACAAAACAAACTATGCTATTCACAGAATAGTGGTCAAGGTGGACGAGGTTTATAAATAAGTACCGGTGCATTAAATGTTGGGAGTAAGCCTGTGATGGACCATCCAAGGCGGACTGTAGCCAGAGAAAAGTCTAGACTGAGGCAGTGTTCATGGGTTAACTCTCTTTCTAGGTAATTATGGTGTTTATTTATTTGCTAGCAGTGTTTTACTTTCCCTTTTTTAAAAACAAAACAACAGCTAAAATGGACAGGGGCTATGATCCTGGTCGCTTTATTCTATGGAAACTGGGATAAGCTCTGGTGATATGCTTCTGGCTCTGGCTGTATGGACCACTTGGAATGGTTCAGACTGAACTACCTTACATATTAAAATATGCTACTGATTTCATTGTTTACAACTTTAAAAAATATTCAATCATTGAATGCTCTTACAAGCGTCTTCTGGTCCTGGTTGTTTGAAGGCTGGAAAGTGCTATCCACTGGATACATCGCTGTGTTATCCTCTAGATAGTGATTTTTATTTGGTAGGTAGTGCTATCCACCTTTGAAACAACCCCGGGCAGAATTGTGGGTACCAAAAAAATGCAAAGAGTTGTTGGCCCGAGCATTCCTGACCCCTCCCCTGCACTCAGAGTAGTTTTTGTCTTCATGTGCCTCTGTTAAATAATATATTATCATTCTAGATGGTGACTCTACAATTGAATTCTGGCGTGCCCAATAGAAAATCGATCATTGGAAGGCAAGGCTGCTGCCTAACAGGAGCCCAGCAGCCTTGGGCACCCAAGAAAGTCCTTTGGGTGCCTAAATTTTTGCAGCAGCTCCCAAAACATTACCTGTTGGGCTCCTAACTTTTTTGCTTTTGCCCTTCTGGGCTCCTTGAAATATTTGTTAGGCAACAGCCTTGTTGGAAGGCAATAATTGTTATAATCAATATAATCAATCATAATTATTATGGATTGCCTCAATCGATAAAAATCGATACTCACAACTAAGTAGTCCTCAGAATTGCTATTGATTTTATCAATTGTTATTGATTATCATTGATTGTCATCAGTCTTAGTCGGTAACTCTTGAAAGAGGATACCTTCAATTTTCAGACTTGCTCCCGGGACTTGCTGCATATACAGCGTACGTGTCCAGTCGAATATGGATGTGATATTGATAGAGTGTACTGTGAAAGGGTACCATGAGTGTGGGCTTACTGTAACCCCAGGTGAAGCATATTTCTTGACGAAAATCGGTAGCTGTGGTGAGGCCTTCTGCATGGTGAGTTGCAAAGAACAACTCGGACAAGAAAAATCGATAATAGCGATGAAAATAAACTAGATACTCACAATTTTCTAGGTGATCGGTTTTCATTGATTTCTGATATTAATCGATTAATTAATATCGATTATGTTGATTGACATCAGTTATATTGATTATTGGTTTTCATCGATTGGGCATGCTGGGGATTGAATGTGATGGACTTATGATCTAAGCACAAAACAACAGAACTGTCCATCCAAAAAAAATAAAACCTATATATGAGGTTGGGCTTAAGAAAAGTTTGGATTAAGTTTCAATTAAATTTGATGACATAAGAGAGTTTAAGCATGATGTTTCCGGCAGACGGCAAACGGCAAAGGTCACCTGATTTTCTATTCTTTTCCTGTCATCCTTAAATAAATCATACAAATATAGAAAAGTGTATCTTACTATTCGCTGCAAATGCAAATATTTCGATTCTACTGTAGAGAAAGGTGAAGACAGACGGCAAAAGTTTCATTTTTGCCGTTTGCCGTAAACGTCATGCTTAACCTCTCTATAATCCTGGTTAAGACAATTGCAGAATTTTATTTCCAATTTAAATAACATTGACATTCTTCAAAATCTCCAACCCTGACAGCTCCAAAATATCATAATTAGAAGATTCACCAAACCAACATCAATTTTGACAAATTATTGAAAACTTTTTAATGGCATATACAAATAAGTACAATGTACAAATGAATGTTGTTTGCTTTACAAAAGAATGTTTCAAATAATTTATAATCTGCTGTATTTTCTTAAACTTATATACATGTAAAATGTTACTCTTTTTTGGCATGTCTATCAAACATTCCGGCATAAATCTTTTTTCCTTTTCTCGAACTTCTTAAGCTCCACCTCAAGCAAGCCCAGCATTTTCTTGATACTTGGATCTGTGAAAATATTATAAAGCTAATCAGTACATACATGTAGTTAACTAGAAGTTACGATCATGTGCCAAGATCACGTGCAACCCCACAATATATAAAATAATATTTTGTGGGATTGTAGTAGTTAAATTAACTCAACTTAAAACATAGCAATGCAGTGATAGGGAATTGGCAGAGACTAATCCAGTGTGATAAGAAGCAGAATGTTGCTTACTTTAATTTGTATAACTGCTACATTCAGTGACAGGAACAGATCTAAGAATTTCTGAAAGTAGGGGAGGGGTGTTGTTCACCCTTATAGCTTTTGTCACCAGTGGTGCAGATGGCAAGTGCTGCAGGTGTGAGCTTCATCATTTCCTGGTATTTTTATTTTTCAATTTTACCATGTGAATGCTATTTTCAGCATTTCTAACACTTAAAATGCATTTGTGAAGGCAACAACAACAACAACAACAACAAATAAACTTTATTAATAATTAACAATTAAAAGAACATGTACAACTCGCATATAGCGTAAGCTAGTCGAGGCGAGTTGTGCAGGAAGAAAAAAAGAAAAATAAACCAATTTGTAAGCTTCAAATAAAAGACTATGAATCACGACAGGAATAAACTATAAATAAAATACAGTCATGGTACAGGCATGATATGAAGTCTGGAGTTTACCTAACTTCTCAACCAGAAAAACAAAAATAATAATGCAATTGTGTAAATAATGTCTATTATCTTTTCCTAACTTGATTCAGTTGGTGGAAGTGAAACAACTAGGTAAATAATTTTACCCAATTATTTCTACGAAAAGTCAAAGAAATAACAAAAAAATTGTTAATCAAAGGGGGAGGGAAGGGTGGGAGTTGAAACCCCTCTCCCCCTCCCCAGGATCAACCTCTGAGTGACTCTCACACATAATTTACAAGTAGCTTTGCTATATTGAATTTCAAACTAGTCACCTCTTACTGAAAAGTGAAAGAAAAGTTATACCTCTTATTTTTCTCTGATGTGACAAATAGTTCATAAATGTACTATCTTTCTTTGTCATTTCAACAAACTAAACTTACAAACCTTTTGGCTCCAATCCTTCTGCAGCTTTCAAGTCTCTTTCTGCCTTTTCAAAATCCTTCATGTGAAAATAGGATTGCCCTCTTCTAAATAAGGCTTTGGCATTTTGTGGTTGAAGTTTCAATGCCTACAAGACAAAAGACAGAATATTGCTGCCTTTGTGGTTGACCTCCAACACACAGAGAGATCTCAAGATGAAAGTTTGGGAGAACGAGAAATGCTCAGCATGCAAACATAAGCCGCAAGGGAGGTTTCCACAGATTTTCTGAGTATTCCCAAACTTTCACTGATTTTTCTATATTGAAATCTACAGAAACGCATACAATGTTTCACTATTTCCTTGGGAAAACATCACGAGAAAGGAAAGGGAAGTCGCTCGAATTTTCTGATGACCAAAGTTTAGAGGAGAGAGATGTACTGTACGAAACATCGACCCAGGTCCTTTGACAACACTGCAGACTTGGTCCACGCACCAGCCCCTTTGTACTGTGTTCAAGAAGTCTCTGTTAACTAACTTGTCCTTGAATGAACCAGTTGTTTAAGACTCCTACCTCGTTACAGTAAAACTCCGTTCGATCCCAGCGACTGCCCTTCATCAAACAAGCTAGAAATATGAAAATTGAAATAACTTCAAAAGGACACTGATGAAAGCGTTTACATGTAAGCTTTCTTTATGATAGGCATTATTTTCACGTCCTCAAATATTTATGAAATGATGTCAATAGTGCAGTAGTGCTGTGGTACCCTATTATGGGACGCGTAAACGAAAAACCCTTGTGTTTACCAGCTAGGTTGTTGTAGCAGCTAAACTGAACTTGGTAAATCTCTTCTTTGTCATCGTCCGAAATGTCCTTTTCGAAGGAGTCCACGCCGATCATGCTTGCAAATGTCGGTTGATCCACGAGTCCTTTTACGTGAAGTAATGCTTTATGATAACACTTCATCGCATTCCGATACTCCTTTTTCTTAAAATACTCGTTTCCTTCAGCTTTCAGGGAAGCTCCTTGCTGAATTCTCTCCTTTGCACTAACTTTTGACGGACCAGCTACAGGTTCATCGTCCTCTACGGCCGCCATCTTTGTGAAACTACGTAGCCGCGCTGTTCCAGTACTGACACGTGATTGGCTTCTTCCCGCGAGTAAATGCCAAAAACGCGCCTTGTCAGCGCCGGCGCGCTTTGCCCGCGATCAGCCTGAATATCACTGCGAATAGCGCTCAGTTTAGGATGTTTACGGTTAAACTGTAATGCAAGGACCACTTGTACAAACAGCAGCGGAGTGAAGCCTGATCTTGGTAAGATTAGGATCAGCAGTGAAAAATTATAAAACCTATAAAACTAATTGAAAGGCTGACCGGAAGGCTAAAAATGTTAAATTAATGCCTGATGGACTTAATTTTAGTAAAGGGGTAAGTTTCTAAAGAAACTATGGTGCTGCGTCGGTGGGAGTATAACAGGATAATTTGGTTTTATCAACTGAGTTGATAATAAACAATTATTGGATGATATTGAGCATGATGTCATGAATTATCAAAACCGAGGTCTGTGTTATCTGCCTCAGCCTTCGGCTTCGGCAGATAACACAGACACGAGGTTATAGGAAATCGGTCTGTTCGAGAAACAATTAGGGATTAATTGTACGCGTGAACAGATCGGACTTTTTAGTAATTTCCACGAGTGGCTGCCGCAGCCACGAG
>JAHPZR010032665.1:0-16553 GCA_019787425.1 Platygyra sinensis | reverse complement strand
TGAACAGGGCTAAGTAGCAAGCCGTGGTAGCAAGTAACGATGAAAAAAAGTAACGTAAAAATTTAAACCCTTGAACCGCATGGTCTAAACAAGAAAGATGAAACTTAGTACGTTTCTTTTGCATCAGCTTTCTATGTTTAGATCATTTGTACTATTTATAGCTACTCACTACTACTTTTCAGGTTGTAACGTTTTCCCAAGTTTTAAATTTTTAAATTTTTACGTTACTTTTTCATCGTTACTTGCTACTTGGCCCTGTCCATCAGTCTTTTGTAATTACTTTTCTTTTTACTAGTCATATCAAAAAAAAATGTCAAATGTTTGTTTATAGTGGTCATGCACTTAGCTACACCTAGCTAGTTCACAGGCATGCCACTCAAACTGAAGGAAAAAAAATATTTCAAATGAACATAACAGGCTTAAAAATCCCAACTGGCGGGAGGCACACCAGTTGGCTATTTACAAGCATGACCGAGGAGTTGAACTAGGGTCCACCGAGTAACAGCTCCAGCTTAGTGCGTCAGAGCGGGACTTGAAACCGCGACCTCCGGATTACAAGTCCGGCGCCCTAACCACTTGGCCACGCTGCCTATCGTATCCATTTCCCATATTTGAAATTTGCAACGTTTTAAAACTAGAGTCATTCTCTGTAACACCCTGAAGAAGGAAGGCCGTGCCTTCCGAAATATGGAAAATATATCCCTATACTGTTTAATCAGCCTTGCTAATTTTCGTCTGTTAATATAATCTATACCTGTTCAGCCAAGCAAGTGGGTTCCTTTCCCGGAAAGCGGCTGGTAATCGAGACTACCAAGTAATCAGTTGTATTGGGCTTATCATAATACAGTCGTGAAAAAATACTTTATATTTAAGGACAAAACCCAAGTTTACTTATTTTCTGGTAAACCAACTAAACTTATATCGATGGAAATCGTATGATCGGAAAACCAAATGATCAATCGATATCAATCGATAAAATTAGTTAATCGGTGTCGATTAGTATCGGTCAATCGATGATCAATCGATAACCACAAGAAAAATCGTTCATCGATTGGTACAGAAGCTCGAAACAGACGTCACGCAAGCTACCTGTCCGATCATCCGCCATTTTTAGGAAGCCCTGGGGACGAAATTGGTAAACAATTCCGACCCAATCGTATACACTCTTATTCTTTGGCCATTTCAACTTCAGTAAAAATACAAACAAACTGCGGTTATAAAATAGCGAGACAACACATGCAACTTTTAGTGCGTAAACATACGAACAAATCTACTAGATGATAACATGGCAGGCAGTTAAGGGCGTCACGTTTTTATACTAGACAGATTTAACGTCTCAAACGTTAAGGGCGCTTGATAAGGGCGTCGTCAGAGACGCTCTAAAAGAAGACGTTAAAGTAGACAGACGTTAAAAGCGTCTTCCTTATTTTCCTTTTTTATACTAGACGGAAGCTGGCGACGTGTGAAAGCACGATGCAACCACGTTCCGTTTTTTTGAAGTCTATAGGTTGGCCCATGGAACAACATTAATTATTTTTGTCAAAAAAAAAACGGATTCCTGTGGACGGGGCGTTAACGTTAAAGAGAAAGAAGAGAGTATTCTTCTCCTGTTGACATTAAAATGAAGTATGCTTACAATTACTGCGTACAAAGTTGTGTTTTTTATACGTTAATTCCGTTTCCGTCAATCTAGAAAACAATCGATACCGATCTATCGATTGGTATTGATAATCGCTGCCAATCGATAACCACACGAATCTTCGTCATCGACTGGTCATCGATTATCAATAACAATCGATTAATTGATATCGATTGTCATCGATTATCGATTATTGCTAGTCGATTCCATCGATTGGTTACCCCGGGCCTAATTCGTCTCACCACGATTCATCCAGGGAATACGACGGGAAACGCGAAGAGACTGAGCAGGGCGGACTGAGTGAGCATTGAGAGAGATTGGGCCAAAATTCATATGGCCTCTGCGGACTGAGTGCAAGCAAGTTCCGAGAGAGATTGGGCCCAAATTCAATATGGCCTCTGTCCTTGCCCGTCCCCTGCTGGCGGTATGGCGAACCTGTTCCCTTCAAAGAGCGGCCAAGTCTTTAGCGAGGTACATGCTGCAAGGAACACCGCGCTACATGAGTACAATTTCTTCAAAAATCCAAGTAAATGGTGTTGAAATTCACTACGAAGTTGCCGGCCAAAGTACCCACGTAGTCCTGTGTTTACCTGGAGCGCTCGGTTCAACGCAAAGTGACTTTGGTCCCCAGCTCAAGGGACTTAGGGATGAATTTACAGTGATAGCATTGATCCGCGAGGATATGGAAAATCTTTTCCCCCTAAACGTGATTTTCCAGCTGATTTTTTGTACGGGATGCAAACGATGCTGCCGCACTAATGAAAACTCTTGGTAAGGGGAAAATGGTACGATTTTTTTCTTCCGTCTGTCTCAATTAGGCTTACTTTGATATTGAAAGTTTACCTTCTCATAAGCTTACGATATGATACTATTCGGCCGGGAGGAGAGCCTCCCATGTTAAAGCAGTTGGGATCTGGAGATATAGTGGGATATTTTTATATGCAATTTCCCCCCCCCCCCCACCCCCCCCACACACCCCCCTTACCGTATGGAGGGCAACTTCTGGCACAGGGTCTATTAAAAAAGTTTTTCAAAGGAGCTGACGAGAATTTTAACAACAAAATTTAAAAAACTAAGCTGTGGGAGTCTGCTCTCCGTGGGATCTGGAGGTGGTGGTGGTGGTGGATTAAAAAATGTAATGTCCCAATGAAGACCTAATCCATTCATGTCCCAAAGTTTATTTCACTGACAAATTTGAGATACAAAATTTTCATGGAATGCTTTTTTACAAACAAATTTTAAAGGTCCTCTGCCCAGTCAGTCTTAACCACCAATAATTCCCAATTGAGGACTTCTGCAGAATACAGCGGATAAGTTTTTTGTTAAGTTCGAAGTCAGTGCTGATCGCATTTAATGAAAACCTTGCAGACCTGTCTTCATGAAATGTGTAAACATTTTATATCACCAGAAAGCTAGAGTTTGGCTGCAATTTCTGTTTACCCTCCTCTCTTCGACCAAAACCAACGCTACTTTCTGCTGAATGAATCAACGGGGAGAAAGACGTCGAGTGACTAAACGAGCGGAGGAGGCGGCTAAAATACAGGCTAAAGAATAGGAGGTAAGACACAGGAACAGGGATGGTTTAAATAATAAGGCTGAAGAAGATTAACATGGATTACAAATTAGGAACTTGAAAAATTTATGCAAAACTTAGTTTCAAGTCTTGGATACCATATTTTAAGAAGAGGGCTAAAGAGAAGATTTGATGTTTGGTTCGTCTTTCAAAAATTCCCTGACAAGCAAGTTGAATTCGTCCGCATAACGAAGGTGAAGATTGTGTCTTCCCTCTGGCATAAGATGAAGCTTTGAACCACGGATGTTAGCATGTAAATACTCTGGGTGAAACTGTGGAACCAGGGGGTCTTTCTGCCCATGCACCACCAGGGTAGGGCACTCTATCTTCTTTACTTCACTGGTACATATGTCACCACCCCGCTCAGTAAAGTACTGGCTTATGCCATCTATCCAGGCACTGTTCATTTCTTGGAGTCCTTCTTTTCCATACAGGGCTGAAATGTAACCACATGTGCTCTGGGTTAACCTTGAAAGCTTCATAGAGTGGTCAATATTTAAGCAATAGAGCACTTTTTCCATGTTTACATAGCCTCATCTAAACACGAGGATGGTTGGGAGAATTCAAGACAATTATGCAAACCCGAGATGTAGTCGAAGGTTTGCAGAACTTTTGAGAATTCTCCCAGCCCTCCAAGTGTTAAGATGAGGCTCTGTAAACATGGAAAAAGTGCTCTATTGCTTTTATAAAATAATTCTTAAAAATATGCGCACATCTGAAACGCCACAACCATCATCTAAACACACCTATCGACCAATGAGAGCGCACACAGTGGCTCAGTTATTTTATAATGAATGCTTCACTTCAGAAAATCTGAAGAAAAAATGTGTAAGCAGACATTTATGGCACCTAATTTCTATAGGGGAAGAGGGGGTTACTCCCACATATAACCTACATGGGCATGCTGTGCTGTGAAAGATATGGCTCTGAGGCAGTTTAGTCGGAGAAAGAGTATAAAAATCAGACAGTGGCCAGTGAATAAGTTAGCCTAACCTGGGGATCTTTACCTGGGCTTCTGCACCAAGCTAGTGGCATGGCTCAACAGGCACCCATTTTATATCCCTGGTTGGAGAGAGACAACAGGAGAGAAGTATCTTGTTCAATGACGGCACAGCACAAAGACAGGGATCCCATCACTGTTCAATGTTCTTAAAGAAGCAATGCCAGAAAATACACTTCTCTTATATTGACTTATTTCATTTACACCTGTAAAGTATAGCCTCTTATGGGAACCTGTAGATTGTTGATAGATAAGTAAATAAATTTCAAATTTTTACCAAGGCAAGTGCTTCTGTTTGCCAGTCACTAGCTACAGCAATTCTCCCTAACCTTAAACAAAAAATTTTTACTCAA
Organism: Platygyra sinensis; assembly: GCA_019787425.1. NCBI lineage: Eukaryota > Metazoa > Cnidaria > Anthozoa > Scleractinia > Merulinidae > Platygyra > Platygyra sinensis. The sequence goes on along the minus strand of JAHPZR010032665.1, from coordinate 11,988 downwards.
AGAAACCTCGACAACTCAGGTTCTTGGATTCACATCTGTGCCACAGTGGTGAAACACTTGAGCCCAGGACTGCACACTGACGAGATTCATGCTCTCATCACAAAAGTCATTTTCATATTACTTCATACATGACAGAATTATGTTTGTTTTGGTGACTGTGCAAATGCGGAGATTTTGCGATGCTTGTCATAGAGAGTATGCAAATCAACATCATGCGTTCCTGGACATGTACTCACCACTGAGTTATCTTTGCTCTCATCCTATAATTATGAAGGTTTGGTGCTTCTCTTTACACCCATACTATTAACTTATGACATTATACACAATTACCAGTAACATGGTATTGGAAAGAATGATCTGATGATGACTGACAAATGTAGCCTGCAGAACAGGCACAATTCTTTGCATATTTTAGGCGAACAGAGGCCAAAGTGAGGCAGGTGTAAAACACAAGTTGCAGGCGATGGGAGAAGCGTGAAAAAATTAACTTTTTCACATTCCTCCCATCGTGTGCGACTCGTATTTCGAGTGCACCTAGCTTTCGCCTCTATTTGCCTAAAATATGCAAAAAAGTACGCCTGCTCTGTAGGCTAAACAAATGAGGTCTACCATCTTTATGTAAGTATGTCTCTTTTATATCTCCATGTTTAGTACTGATATTAGTACTGAAAGCTGGTCTCTTTGAAGGATAAAACCCAGATTGATCCCTTTTCATTGTTCTTGTGAAACAACATGCCTTACCTTCTAAAGGCTCCCTCATCTTAGGGCTCCACTTTGATGTGTCTCTGATGGTTTCATACAGCTTGATGTCTTCAGCTGTAACAGTGGCATTAGCACCCCACACCACCATGCGATGAACACACTGAGGATGTGCCGCAGCCAGTAATCATTGCTGTTATGCCACCATCACTCCATCCAAGGAGTGAATACTTAGAGTGACCTAGAGATTTGAGAGCATAGACATCAAGTTGTCTGTCTATCAAGCTGAGACTCAAAATGTTTAATTCCGTTATCCAGAAAGATGCAAACCATGGCCATACTGTATTTGCAGAAGTCCATCAATTGGGAATTATTGGTGGTTGAGACTGACTGGGCAGAGGACCTTTAAAATTTGTTTTGTAAAAAAAGCATTCCATGAAAATTTTGTATCTCAAATTTGTCAGTGAAATAAACTTTGGGACATGAATGGATTAGGTCTTCATTGGGACATTACATTTTTTAATCCCACCACCACCACCACCTCCAGATCCCACGGAGAGCAGACTCCCACAGCTTAGTTTTTTAAATTTTGTTGTTAAAAATTCTCGTCAGCTCCTTTGAAAAACTTTTTAATAGACCCTGTGCCAGAAGTTGCCCTCCATACGGTAAGGGGGGTGTGTGGGGGGGGGGGGGGGGGGGAAATTGCATATAAAAATATCCCACTATATCTCCAGATCCCAACTGCTTTAACATGGGAGGCTCTCCCTCCCGGCCAGAATAGTATCATATCGTAAGCTTATGAGAAGGTAAAACTTTCAATATCAAAGTAAGCCTAATTGAGACAGACGGAAGAAAAAAATCGTACCATTTTCCCCTTACCAAGAGTTTTCATTAGTGCGGCAGCATCGTTTGCATCCCGTACAAAAAAATCAGCTGGAAAATCACGTTTAGGGGGAAAAGATTTTCCATATCCTCGCGGATCAAATGCTATCACTGTAAATTCATCCCTAAGTCCCTTGAGCTGGGGACCAAAGTCACTTTGCGTTGAACCGAGCGCTCCAGGTAAACACAGGACTACGTGGGTACTTTGGCCGGCAACTTCGTAGTGAATTTCAAACACCATTTACTTGGATTTTTGAAGAAATTGTACTCATGTAGCGCGGTGTTCCTTGCAGCATGTACCTCGCTAAAGACTTGGCCGCTCTTTGAAGGGAACAGGTTCGCCATACCGCCAGCAGGGGACGGGCAAGGACAGAGGCCATATTGAATTTGGGCCCAATCTCTCTCGGAACTTGCTTGCACTCAGTCCGCAGAGGCCATATGAATTTTGGCCCAATCTCTCTCAATGCTCACTCAGTCCGCCCTGCTCAGTCTCTTCGCGTTTCCCGTCGTATTCCCTGGATGAATCGTGGTGAGACGAATTAGGCCCGGGGTAACCAATCGATGGAATCGACTAGCAATAATCGATAATCGATGACAATCGATATCAATTAATCGATTGTTATTGATAATCGATGACCAGTCGATGACGAAGATTCGTGTGGTTATCGATTGGCAGCGATTATCAATACCAATCGATAGATCGGTATCGATTGTTTTCTAGATTGACGGAAACGGAATTAACGTATAAAAAACACAACTTTGTACGCAGTAATTGTAAGCATACTTCATTTTAATGTCAACAGGAGAAGAATACTCTCTTCTTTCTCTTTAACGTTAACGCCCCGTCCACAGGAATCCGTTTTTTTTTTGACAAAAATAATTAAATGTTGTTCCATGGGCCAACCTATAGACTTCAAAAAACGGAACGTGGTTGCATCGTGCTTTCACACGTCCGCCAGCTTCCGTCTAGTATAAAAAAGGAAAATAAGGAAGACGCTTTTAACGTCTGTCTACTTTAACGTCTTCTTTTAGAGCGTCTCTGACGACGCCCTTATCAAGCGCCCTTAACGTTTGAGACGTTAAATCTGTCTAGTATAAAAAACGTGACGCCCTTAACTGCCTGCCATGTTATCATCTAGTAGATTTGTTCGTATGTTGACGCACTAAAAGTTGCATGTGTTGTCTCGCTATGTTTATAACCGCAGTTTGTTTGTTATTTTTACTGAAGTTGAAATGGCCAAAGAATAAGAGTGTATACGATTGGGTCGGAATTGTTTACCAATTTCGTCCCCAGGGCTTCCTAAAAATGGCGGATGATCGGACAGGTAGCTTGCGTGACGTCTGTTTCGAGCTTCTGTACCAATCGATGAACGATTTTCTTGTGGTTATCGATTGATCATCGATTGACCGATACCAATCGATACCAATTAACTAATTTTATCGATTGATATCGATTGATCATTTGGTTTTCCGATCATCGATTTCCATCGATATAAGTTTAGTTGGTTTACCAGAAAATAAGTAAACTTGGGTTTTGTCCTTAAATATAAAGTATTTTTTCACGACTGTATTATGATAAGCCCAATACAACTGATTACTTGGTAGTCTCGATTACCAGCCGCTTTCCGGGAAAGGAACCCACTTGCTTGGCTGAACAGGTATAGATTATATTAACAGACGAAAATTAGCAAGGCTGATTAAACAGTATAGGGATATATTTTCCAATATTTCGGAAGGCACGGCCTTCCTTCTTCAGGGTGTTACAGAGAATGACTCTAGTTTTAAACGTTGCAAATTTCAAATATGGGAAATGGATACGATAGGCAGCGTGGCCAAGTGGTTAGGGCGCCGGACTTGTAATCCGGAGGTCGCGGTTTCAAGTCCCGCTCTGACGCACTAAGCTGGAGCTGTTACTCGGTGGACCCTAGTTCAACTCCTCGGTCATGCTTGTAAATAGCCAACTGGTGTGCCTCCCGCCAGTTGGGATTTTTAAGCCTGTTATGTTCATTTGAAATATTTTTTTTCCTTCAGTTTGAGTGGCATGCCTGTGAACTAGCTAGGTGTAGCTAAGTGCATGACCACTATAAACAAACATTTGACATTTTTTTTTTGATATGACTAGTAAAAAGAAAAGTAATTACAAAAGACTGATGGACAGGGCCAAGTAGCAAGTAACGATGAAAAAGTAACGTAAAAATTTAAAATTTAAAACTTGGGAAAACGTTACAACCTGAAAAGTAGTAGTGAGTAGCTATAAATAGTACAAATGATCTAAACATAGAAAGCTGATGCAAAAGAAACGTACTAAGTTTCATCTTTCTTGTTTAGACCATGCGGTTCAAGGGTTTAAATTTTTACGTTACTTTTTTCATCGTTACTTGCTACCACGGCTTGCTACTTAGCCCTGTTTCATCAGTCTTTTGTTATTACTTTTCTTTTTACTAGTTATATCGTATTTCCCATATTTTAAATTTGTAACGTTTAACTAGAGTCATCCTCTGTAAACGCCCTAAAGAAAGAAGGCCGCGCCATCCGAAATATTGGAAATATATTCCCATACTGTTTAATCAGCCTTGCTAATTTTCGTCTGTTAATATAATCTATACCTGTTCAGCCAAGCAAGTGGGTTCCTTTCCCGGAAAGCGGCTGGTAATCGAGACTACCAAGTAATCAGTTGTATTGGGCTTATCATAATACAGTCGTGAAAAAATACTTTATATTTAAGGACAAAACCCAAGTTTACTTATTTTCTGGTAAACCAACTAAACTTATATCGATGGAAATCGATGATCGGAAAACCAAATGATCAATCGATATCAATCGATAAAATTAGTTAATCGGTGTCGATTAGTATCGGTCAATCGATGATCAATCGATAACCACAAGAAAATCGTTCATCGATTGGTACAGAAGCTCGAAACAGACGTCACGCAAGCTAACCTGTCCGATCATCCGCCATTTTTAGGAAGCCCTGGGGACGAAATTGGTAAACAATTCCGACCCAATCGTATACACTCTTATTCTTTGGCCATTTCAACTTCAGTAAAAATAACAAACAAACTGCGGTTATAAACATAGCGAGACAACACATGCAACTTTTAGTGCGTCAACATACGAACAAATCTACTAGATGATAACATGGCAGGCAGTTAAGGGCGTCACGTTTTTATACTAGACAGATTTAACGTCTCAAACGTTAAGGGCGCTTGATAAGGGCGTCGTCAGAGACGCTCTAAAAGAAGACGTTAAAGTAGACAGACGTTAAAAGCGTCTTCCTTATTTTCCTTTTTTATACTAGACGGAAGCTGGCGACGTGTGAAAGCACGATGCAACCACGTTCCGTTTTTTGAAGTCTATAGGTTGGCCCATGGAACAACATTTAATTATTTTTGTCAAAAAAAAAAACGGATTCCTGTGGACGGGGCGTTAACGTTAAAGAGAAAGAAGAGAGTATTCTTCTCCTGTTGACATTAAAATGAAGTATGCTTACAATTACTGCGTACAAAGTTGTGTTTTTTATACGTTAATTCCGTTTCCGTCAATCTAGAAAACAATCGATACCGATCTATCGATTGGTATTGATAATCGCTGCCAATCGATAACCACACGAATCTTCGTCATCGACTGGTCATCGATTATCAATAACAATCGATTATTGATATCGATTGTCATCGATTATCGATTATTGCTAGTCGATTCCATCGATTGGTTACCCCGGGCCTAATTCGTCTCACCACGATTCATCCAGGGAATACGACGGGAAACGCGAAGAGACTGAGCAGGGCGGACTGAGTGAGCATTGAGAGAGATTGGGCCAAAATTCAATATGGCCTCTGCGGACTGAGTGCAAGCAAGTTCCGAGAGAGATTGGGCCCAAATTCAATATGGCCTCTGTCCTTGCCCGTCCCCTGCTGGCGGTATGGCGAACCTGTTCCCTTCAAAGAGCGGCCAAGTCTTTAGCGAGGTACATGCTGCAAGGAACACCGCGCTACATGAGTACAATTTCTTCAAAAATCCAAGTAAATGGTGTTTGAAATTCACTACGAAGTTGCCGGCCAAAGTACCCACGTAGTCCTGTGTTTACCTGGAGCGCTCGGTTCAACGCAAAGTGACTTTGGTCCCCAGCTCAAGGGACTTAGGGATGAATTTACAGTGATAGCATTTGATCCGCGAGGATATGGAAAATCTTTTCCCCCTAAACGTGATTTTCCAGCTGATTTTTTTGTACGGGATGCAAACGATGCTGCCGCACTAATGAAAACTCTTGGTAAGGGGAAAATGGTACGATTTTTTTCTTCCGTCTGTCTCAATTAGGCTTACTTTGATATTGAAAGTTTACCTTCTCATAAGCTTACGATATGATACTATTCTGGCCGGGAGGGAGAGCCTCCCATGTTAAAGCAGTTGGGATCTGGAGATATAGTGGGATATTTTTATATGCAATTTCCCCCCCCCCCCCCCCCCCACACACCCCCCTTACCGTATGGAGGGCAACTTCTGGCACAGGGTCTATTAAAAAGTTTTTCAAAGGAGCTGACGAGAATTTTTAACAACAAAATTTAAAAAACTAAGCTGTGGGAGTCTGCTCTCCGTGGGATCTGGAGGTGGTGGTGGTGGTGGGATTAAAAAATGTAATGTCCCAATGAAGACCTAATCCATTCATGTCCCAAAGTTTATTTCACTGACAAATTTGAGATACAAAATTTTCATGGAATGCTTTTTTTACAAAACAAATTTTAAAGGTCCTCTGCCCAGTCAGTCTCAACCACCAATAATTCCCAATTGATGGACTTCTGCAAATACAGTATGGCCATGGTTTGCATCTTTCTGGATAACGGAATTAAACATTTTGAGTCTCAGCTTGATAGACAGACAACTTGATGTCTATGCTCTCAAATCTCTAGGTCACTCTAAGTATTCACTCCTTGGATGGAGTGATGGTGGCATAACAGCAATGATTACTGGCTGCGGCACATCCTCAGTGTGTTCATCGCATGGTGGTGTGGGGTGCTAATGCCACTGTTACAGCTGAAGACATCAAGCTGTATGAAACCATCAGAGACACATCAAAGTGGAGCCCTAAGATGAGGGAGCCTTTAGAAGGTAAGGCATGTTGTTTCACAAGAACAATGAAAAGGGATCAATCTGGGTTTTATCCTTCAAAGAGACCAGCTTTCAGTACTAATATCAGTACTAAACATGGAGATATAAAAGAGACATACTTACATAAAGATGGTAGACCTCATTTGTTTAGCCTACAGAGCAGGCGTACTTTTTTGCATATTTTAGGCAAATAGAGGCGAAAGCTAGGTGCACTCGAAATACGAGTCGCACACGATGGGAGGAATGTGAAAAAGTTAATTTTTTCACGCTTCTCCCATCGCCTGCAACTTGTGTTTTACACCTGCCTCACTTTGGCCTCTGTTCGCCTAAAATATGCAAAGAATTGTGCCTGTTCTGCAGGCTACATTTGTCAGTCATCATCAGATCATTCTTTCCAATACCATGTTACTGGTAATTGTGTATAATGTCATAAGTTAATAGTATGGGTGTAAAGAGAAGCACCAAACCTTCATAATTATAGGATGAGAGCAAAGATAACTCAGTGGTGAGTACATGTCCAGGAACGCATGATGTTGATTTGCATACTCTCTATGACAAGCATCGCAAAATCTCCGCATTTGCACAGTCACCAAAACAAACATAATTCTGTCATGTATGAAGTAATATGAAAATGACTTTTGTGATGAGAGCATGAATCTCGTCAGTGTGCAGTCCTGGGCTCAAGTGTTTCACCACTGTGGCACAGATGTGAATCCAAGAACCTGAGTTGTCGAGGTTTCTTTGAGTAAAAATTTTTTGTTTAAGGTTAGGGAGAATTGCTGTAGCTAGTGACTGGCAAACAGAAGCACTTGCCTTGGTAAAAATTTGAAATTTATTTACTTATCTATCAACAATCTACAGGTTCCCATAAGAGGCTATACTTTACAGGTGTAAATGAAATAAGTCAATATAAGAGAAGTGTATTTTCTGGCATTGCTTCTTTAAGAACATTGAACAGTGATGGGATCCCTGTCTTTGTGCTGTGCCGTCATTGAACAAGATACTTCTCTCCTGTTGTCTCTCTCCAACCAGGGATATAAAATGGGTGCCTGTTGAGCCATGCCACTAGCTTGGTGCAGAAGCCCAGGTAAAGATCCCCAGGTTAGGCTAACTTATTCACTGGCCACTGTCTGATTTTTATACTCTTTCTCCGACTAAACTGCCTCAGAGCCATATCTTTCACAGCACAGCATGCCCATGTAGGTTATATGTGGGAGTAACCCCCTCTTCCCCTATAGAAATTAGGTGCCATAAATGTCTGCTTACACATTTTTTCTTCAGATTTTCTGAAGTGAAGCATTCATTATAAAATAACTGAGCCACTGTGTGCGCTCTCATTGGTCGATAGGTGTGTTTAGATGATGGTTGTGGCGTTTCAGATGTGCGCATATTTTTAAGAATTATTTTATAAAAGCAATAGAGCACTTTTTCCATGTTTACAGAGCCTCATCTTAACACTTGGAGGGCTGGGAGAATTCTCAAAAGTTCTGCAAACCTTCGACTACATCTCGGGTTTGCATAATTGTCTTGAATTCTCCCAACCATCCTCGTGTTTAGATGAGGCTATGTAAACATGGAAAAAGTGCTCTATTGCTTAAATATTGACCACTCTATGAAGCTTTCAAGGTTAACCCAGAGCACATGTGGTTACATTTCAGCCCTGTATGGAAAAGAAGGACTCCAAGAAATGAACAGTGCCTGGATAGATGGCATAAGCCAGTACTTTACTGAGCGGGGTGGTGACATATGTACCAGTGAAGTAAAGAAGATAGAGTGCCCTACCCTGGTGGTGCATGGGCAGAAAGACCCCCTGGTTCCACAGTTTCACCCAGAGTATTTACATGCTAACATCCGTGGTTCAAAGCTTCATCTTATGCCAGAGGGAAGACACAATCTTCACCTTCGTTATGCGGACGAATTCAACTTGCTTGTCAGGGAATTTTTGAAAGACGAACCAAACATCAAATCTTCTCTTTAGCCCTCTTCTTAAAATATGGTATCCAAGACTTGAAACTAAGTTTTGCATAAATTTTTCAAGTTCCTAATTTGTAATCCATGTTAATCTTCTTCAGCCTTATTATTTAAACCATCCCTGTTCCTGTGTCTTACCTCCTATTCTTTAGCCTGTATTTTAGCCGCCTCCTCCGCTCGTTTAGTCACTCGACGTCTTTCTCCCCGTTGATTCATTCAGCAGAAAGTAGCGTTGGTTTTGGTCGAAGAGAGGAGGGTAAACAGAAATTGCAGCCAAACTCTAGCTTTCTGGTGATATAAAATGTTTACACATTTCATGAAGACAGGTCTGCAAGGTTTTCATTAAATGCGATCAGCACTGACTTCGAACTTAACAAAAAACTTATCCGCTGTATTCTGCAGAAGTCCTCAATTGGGAATTATTGGTGGTTAAGACTGACTGGGCAGAGGACCTTTAAATTTGTTTGTAAAAAAGCATTCCATGAAAATTTTGTATCTCAAATTTGTCAGTGAAATAAACTTTGGGACATGAATGGATTAGGTCTTCATTGGGACATTACATTTTTTAATCCACCACCACCACCACCTCCAGATCCCACGGAGAGCAGACTCCCACAGCTTAGTTTTTTAAATTTTGTTGTTAAAATTCTCGTCAGCTCCTTTGAAAAACTTTTTTAATAGACCCTGTGCCAGAAGTTGCCCTCCATACGGTAAGGGGGGTGTGTGGGGGGGGTGGGGGGGGGGGGGAAATTGCATATAAAAATATCCCACTATATCTCCAGATCCCAACTGCTTTAACATGGGAGGCTCTCCTCCCGGCCGAATAGTATCATATCGTAAGCTTATGAGAAGGTAAACTTTCAATATCAAAGTAAGCCTAATTGAGACAGACGGAAGAAAAAAATCGTACCATTTTCCCCTTACCAAGAGTTTTCATTAGTGCGGCAGCATCGTTTGCATCCCGTACAAAAAATCAGCTGGAAAATCACGTTTAGGGGGAAAAGATTTTCCATATCCTCGCGGATCAATGCTATCACTGTAAATTCATCCCTAAGTCCCTTGAGCTGGGGACCAAAGTCACTTTGCGTTGAACCGAGCGCTCCAGGTAAACACAGGACTACGTGGGTACTTTGGCCGGCAACTTCGTAGTGAATTTCAACACCATTTACTTGGATTTTTGAAGAAATTGTACTCATGTAGCGCGGTGTTCCTTGCAGCATGTACCTCGCTAAAGACTTGGCCGCTCTTTGAAGGGAACAGGTTCGCCATACCGCCAGCAGGGGACGGGCAAGGACAGAGGCCATATTGAATTTGGGCCCAATCTCTCTCGGAACTTGCTTGCACTCAGTCCGCAGAGGCCATATGAATTTTGGCCCAATCTCTCTCAATGCTCACTCAGTCCGCCCTGCTCAGTCTCTTCGCGTTTCCCGTCGTATTCCCTGGATGAATCGTGGTGAGACGAATTAGGCCCGGGGTAACCAATCGATGGAATCGACTAGCAATAATCGATAATCGATGACAATCGATATCAATTAATCGATTGTTATTGATAATCGATGACCAGTCGATGACGAAGATTCGTGTGGTTATCGATTGGCAGCGATTATCAATACCAATCGATAGATCGGTATCGATTGTTTTCTAGATTGACGGAAACGGAATTAACGTATAAAAAACACAACTTTGTACGCAGTAATTGTAAGCATACTTCATTTTAATGTCAACAGGAGAAGAATACTCTCTTCTTTCTCTTTAACGTTAACGCCCCGTCCACAGGAATCCGTTTTTTTTTTGACAAAAATAATTAATGTTGTTCCATGGGCCAACCTATAGACTTCAAAAAAACGGAACGTGGTTGCATCGTGCTTTCACACGTCGCCAGCTTCCGTCTAGTATAAAAAAGGAAAATAAGGAAGACGCTTTTAACGTCTGTCTACTTTAACGTCTTCTTTTAGAGCGTCTCTGACGACGCCCTTATCAAGCGCCCTTAACGTTTGAGACGTTAAATCTGTCTAGTATAAAAACGTGACGCCCTTAACTGCCTGCCATGTTATCATCTAGTAGATTTGTTCGTATGTTGACGCACTAAAAGTTGCATGTGTTGTCTCGCTATGTTTATAACCGCAGTTTGTTTGTATTTTTACTGAAGTTGAAATGGCCAAAGAATAAGAGTGTATACGATTGGGTCGGAATTGTTTACCAATTTCGTCCCCAGGGCTTCCTAAAAATGGCGGATGATCGGACAGGTAGCTTGCGTGACGTCTGTTTCGAGCTTCTGTACCAATCGATGAACGATTTTCTTGTGGTTATCGATTGATCATCGATTGACCGATACTAATCGACACCGATTAACTAATTTTATCGATTGATATCGATTGATCATTTGGTTTTCCGATCATACGATTTCCATCGATATAAGTTTAGTTGGTTTACCAGAAAATAAGTAAACTTGGGTTTTGTCCTTAAATATAAAGTATTTTTTCACGACTGTATTATGATAAGCCCAATACAACTGATTACTTGGTAGTCTCGATTACCAGCCGCTTTCCGGGAAAGGAACCCACTTGCTTGGCTGAACAGGTATAGATTATATTAACAGACGAAAATTAGCAAGGCTGATTAAACAGTATAGGGATATATTTTCCAATATTTCGGAAGGCACGGCCTTCCTTCTTCAGGGTGTTACAGAGAATGACTCTAGTTTTAAAACGTTGCAAATTTCAAATATGGGAAATGGATACGATAGGCAGCGTGGCCAAGTGGTTAGGGCGCCGGACTTGTAATCCGGAGGTCGCGGTTTCAAGTCCCGCTCTGACGCACTAAGCTGGAGCTGTTACTCGGTGGACCCTAGTTCAACTCCTCGGTCATGCTTGTAAATAGCCAACTGGTGTGCCTCCCGCCAGTTGGGATTTTTAAGCCTGTTATGTTCATTTGAAATATTTTTTTCCTTCAGTTTGAGTGGCATGCCTGTGAACTAGCTAGGTGTAGCTAAGTGCATGACCACTATAAACAAACATTTGACATTTTTTTTTGATATGACTAGTAAAAAGAAAAGTAATTACAAAAGACTGATGGACAGGGCCAAGTAGCAAGTAACGATGAAAAAGTAACGTAAAAATTTAAAAATTTAAAACTTGGGAAAACGTTACAACCTGAAAAGTAGTAGTGAGTAGCTATAAATAGTACAAATGATCTAAACATAGAAAGCTGATGCAAAAGAAACGTACTAAGTTTCATCTTTCTTGTTTAGACCATGCGGTTCAAGGGTTTAAATTTTTACGTTACTTTTTTTCATCGTTACTTGCTACCACGGCTTGCTACTTAGCCCTGTTC
>JAHPZR010032664.1:0-7500 GCA_019787425.1 Platygyra sinensis | reverse complement strand
AAAGAGCGGCCAAGTCTTTAGCGAGGTACATGCTGCAAGGAACACCGCGCTACATGAGTACAATTTCTTCAAAAATCCAAGTAAATGGTGTTGAAATTCACTACGAAGTTGCCGGCCAAAGTACCCACGTAGTCCTGTGTTTACCTGGAGCGCTCGGTTCAACGCAAAGTGACTTTGGTCCCCAGCTCAAGGGACTTAGGGATGAATTTACAGTGATAGCATTTGATCCGCGAGGATATGGAAAATCTTTTCCCCCTAAACGTGATTTTCCAGCTGATTTTTTTGTACGGGATGCAAACGATGCTGCCGCACTAATGAAAACTCTTGGTAAGGGGAAAATGGTACGATTTTTTTCTTCCGTCTGTCTCAATTAGGCTTACTTTGATATTGAAAGTTTTACCTTCTCATAAGCTTACGATATGATACTATTCTGGCCGGGAGGGAGAGCCTCCCATGTTAAAGCAGTTGGGATCTGGAGATATAGTGGGATATTTTTATATGCAATTTCCCCCCCCCCCCCCCCCCCCCCACACACCCCCCTTACCGTATGGAGGGCAACTTCTGGCACAGGGTCTATTAAAAAAGTTTTTCAAAGGAGCTGACGAGAATTTTTAACAACAAAATTTAAAAAACTAAGCTGTGGGAGTCTGCTCTCCGTGGGATCTGGAGGTGGTGGTGGTGGTGGGATTAAAAAATGTAATGTCCCAATGAAGACCTAATCCATTCATGTCCCAAAGTTTATTTCACTGACAAATTTGAGATACAAAATTTTCATGGAATGCTTTTTTTACAAACAAATTTTAAAGGTCCTCTGCCCAGAAGTTAAGTGCTCCAACTATTACGGCATCGCGCTTCTCGATCAGTAACGTAACTGTCAATTTCTACTTTTCTCTAGGTCCGAGTGTTGCTTATTTATCACGCACACCTCAGCAGTATCTACATGGACTTACTGGCGTTTTCATTGTCCACCGCTGACCCATTTGTGCATCCAGTCACTTGCTTACTGGTGAGCCAACGATACCGACAGGGCTACAAGGCTGCCATGAAAAACATCCTGTCCATATTAGGCAAGTGGACAAGTGGTCCCGTGTGCGCGTCGAAAGTGCATGCACATTCAACTCACTCTGTTAGCAGTGGTGTCAGTCAGTTGGACAATCACAACAGAAATCTCGGCAGCTGGAACAATTCGATCAAAGTCAACGGAAGAAACGTAACAAGAAAAACCGGCACAAGAAACTTTTTTCAACTTGAAGTAATCGTTGAAGCTGTAGAAACGCAAGATTAGCGTGCATTGTCACGTTCTATGTACCACTTGCGAATTTTCTCCTCTAAAAGAGGTCCGTTAGGGTGTGGAAAATCACGTGACCCGAGAAAAGAGCACTTAGCACTTTCCTTATTCTCAAACCGCTGACCATCATTTCAAATTCATTTTATCATGTTATTTATGTATGCTGTGTCCAGAGAGATGAAGTCGCTCATCCTGTCGTCCCCATTGTCTTCTCGGCAGGATCGAGTGGATGGTGGCTCTCTATAATGTCTACCAGCCGAGAAGACATTGGAAACCGCTTGGGACGAAGTTGACTTGAATCATCACTTTTTTTAAGCCCAAGCGTGCTGAAGCGTTACGTTTTTTTTCTTTTTAACTTTGACTTGCAATTACCTTGTTTTTATTTTGTGACTGAATTTCTGATTTTCACTGTCATGTCATCAAAAGTAATAAACGGTCCGCAAAGCATGCAGAATTGGTGACGTTTAACATTAATATCAATATTGCAAACTTTACACAAAACGGTAACGAAACGTCACCAAATAAAATGTTTAAAGAGCAAAACAGCGGCTGTTCACGTGCATCATAATTCTTGGTACATTTCTTTGCCGTCCTCTGCCAAACAGCAACGTGAAATGACCAATTCTGCGTTGCCTGAAGAACGTGAACCATGACGACTAATTTTTCGTATTACTACAACTTAGAAACGTCCAACAAATTTAATTAAAATAGCAATTGCACTCAAATAAAAATTAAACAATTTACATCTTTCAATATCTTAACCTACTCTCTTTTAACAGATTGGGTAAAAGACTTGAAGCTAATCCGCCAAAGTCAGATTACAGGCTAGGAGGGGTTTACAAATATAAAATTATTTCATAAAAGTAGGTCAGTAGCTGTACAATTTTACTTTAAAATCATCTACAACTTCACTTCTAAAAAAGGGCTGGCGCGATCCTCTGATGCTAAAATTTACAGACTTTAAAATTTCGAAAGAAATCCTGGTCCTGAGCCAGCTAATAACAAATGGGTAGCCTTCAGCATCCTTCTATGCCAATTTCTAAGCTAAATGCTTCATAAACATTTTACATTCTTCGCCCATTCCACCTTTGGTTCCAAAAATAAGTTGGGTAAAAGAGCCCATTTCGACTTCTAGCACCCTTTGTTGGTACTCTCTCTTCTTCTCACTCTCCTGTTCCTTGAAAATTGCTGCAGTTAGTTTCCCCTGGTTAGTCTTGGAGTTGACATGCGTCACTCTAACATTTCGTATAACTACTGCTTTGGAATTTAATGCATTCAAAGCATATTCAGCAGGGGAAAGTTTTAATACCGACAGACATATTGGATAGTTCGGCAAGTAAATGCGAAATTCCAGGTGTGGCCCAGACTGACAACAGGTTTCTGTCGCTGTCGTTTTTGGGGGGCTGTGATCCAAGAGATGAAGTAAAAAATTCCTGTGCGGCACCAACAGACATTTTGCCTTTACCCAACTTCTAATTTTCTGCTATTTAGCTATATTTGCTGCATTGCAGACTTCTTCAGCATTTTATAGTCGCAACCAACTATAAAAGTCACGGGACCAGAACATAAAACATGCAAATGTCACAACTTACATTCCTTGGTAACGTCAATAAAGATATACCAGTAAAAGTTGAAATGAAAAGGTGATCAAATGTTCTGCTTCATGCAGACTAATTTTTCAAATTAATAATTCAGAGCTCAACCGCGGTAATCAAATCGTTGAGAACAGTTCAGACAACGAAACAGTGCTCGGCGGTGGAGGAATCATAAAACATTTCACTGAGGGTAGCGAAAAACGCATTTGTCGATTGAGCTTTGAATTTTAGAGTCCGCATGTTATCCAGTGAAAGGTGTAGTAAAACGATTGGCTCAAGTAATTGTCCCGTGACAGGTGTCCGATTTATGCACCAATCACATTTGAGGAAATTTATTGTAATTGTTATGATGAATTCTTGAAACACAGGAAATATGGGCGCTTTTCATTCGACCAAAAATTCCGGTGTGAATTTCCGGAAATTTCCTGTGGCGACTGCACCAGAGTGGAAAACTATAGGCCCCAAGAGACTTCAGACTTCGATGCTTGAATCGCAAATATAGAAGCAAACAGAACACTGACACCTCGACACGCTGACTTTTTGTCGACCACAACAGCAACAAACTCATACAAACCACAATGGCAACAAAAACGTTGGAAAACAAAGGGTTCAATGAGTCACACAATGGCTTTGCACTTACGCGTTATAAATCTCTGTACATTTCTACGCCAACCTACGCAAAACAATCAAGTATATCGCGGTAGCCTGTGAATACAGCCGCCTATCATTCGCCAGCTCCTGCTACTACGGCGGCTGTATTCACTTGCTAACACCGCGGTGGCATAACGTTTTTATTGGAATTAAATGCTGTCTTGACGAATTTAGCCGTAGGTAGTATTTACCGACAGCGGACAAGTGCTAGATTCTTAAGTAAAATTAATCTTTTTTCGAATACACGTCGCCATCATATTTGCCTGGGATGTCCACTCGCTGTGATCGCGGCCAGAAGAACTAGCGCTTTACAGAAAAAATGCAAATTTGCATAATTTTCGGAAAGGAGGAAAACCGAATGAGGTATTCCCAAATTTTCGAAACAGTTTTCCTGGAAGTGTCCGTTCCATTTGATTCTCATTCCGGAATTTCCGAATCAAGTTTGCATTTACATGAGAAAAGCAGAGAGGTCTGTATCAAAGCAAGGTCATCTGCACCCTCGCTTGCAGTCATAGGCCAGGTAAATAAGCACACATCTGTAAAATGGCCTATTCCTGGGATAGTTTGTTTTACTCCTGAAAGATTCAAGCACTATAATCAGGTGTTACCAAACTGCAGATTGCAGACCGCGGAACCTGCGGAACCTATCTTTTTTGTCAAAAAAATAAAATGAAAAGAAAAAGAAAAACCTAAAAACCTAAAAACCTCATTCAATTTTCGAAAATTTCGTTTTCGGGTCTAAAGAAAATTACGTTAAAAACGAAATTTGTTTTTATCGTCGTAGACCTTGAAGTACCGTGAGATTTTAAAATTGTGGCGACATATGTGCGGTGCCATTCTATTCCTCAACATTCGATCAACATGGCGGAATGGAAAAGAAAGTGTACGAGGTACTGAAGAGGGTCTCTACGGTATGGAGTCCAGGAGAGTGAAATAGTACAGTTAACGTAAACGCACTGTTTTCTACTTCATGACGCACCTTTATGTTAGTCTGCTGCAGCATTATCTCAGTGAGCTAATCGAGTTTTGAGTTTAAATTCTACCGCGCGTGGCGTAAAGCACGACTTGACATTTCTCAACGGTTCTGGGCACAAGTGACACCCTCC
The DNA here is from genome assembly GCA_019787425.1 of Platygyra sinensis. NCBI lineage: Eukaryota > Metazoa > Cnidaria > Anthozoa > Scleractinia > Merulinidae > Platygyra > Platygyra sinensis. The sequence goes on along the minus strand of JAHPZR010032664.1, from coordinate 2,860 downwards.
TTAATGTATATTTCCTTAAATAAAGTTACCGTTGTCAACTTTCACTTTCACTTTCACTATTGATTGAAAAAACGTATACACTGTTGTACCTTGGTTTCACTATATTCAGGTTGGGGTTGGGATGGGCTCGCTACTGGTGTTTTCGGAGGGTCGCTACTTTCGGGATTATCAAGGCAATAATTTTTTTGTCCTTGCTTTCGGCGGGGAATCGCTCAACTTCCGGAGGGGGGGGGGGGGGGTGGTGGGGTGGTTTAACTTTTGGAAGCTTGCGGCAGACTTATCTATTTATTTGATATTAAAAATACTTAATATATTAGTAGTATTAACTTTTTTTTAAATATTACCTGGACCCTCGACATTTCAGTAACCCTATACTCTGTGCGGTCGACCCTCCACCTTGGACAAAAACCTACACTTCAGAAACTCTACCTACAAAAACTCATTTATTTTGGTAAAACAAATTCCCTTTGTATGGAGACACCATGTTGGCGCCCCTCGACGGAGAATCTGTGATTGAGTTTTGCCATAAAAAATGTCATTTACTGCTCTAGAGCTCCCATGCATTAAAATTAACAGTTCGTCTAAAGCAAGGACTGATCATTTGGCAAAAACTTTATTGACTACACTAAAACCTTAGAGTGGGATAGATAACTTTTCATGTTGAAATATGAAAATGTCACATTAAAAACAAGGAAAACTGGGCTCAAGCAACGAGGGGATACGCGATGCATTCACTCAAAGCCTAAAGCTTAACCATTCTCGTCCCCAGAGGCCGCGCTCCTTTTGGTCAGCACCAACTCTGGCCTTCCTCTGGCCAGGTGCAACACCGGAAGTCCGCGATTCACAGACTTCCCGTCACTCTGCGCAAGCTCAGAGTCAAGTCTGACTAATCTGATTGGTTCTGGTGTCAATCTATTGTGTTTTCAAAACCGGAATGTCGTTGTACCAAGCCAGAGAAGCCAGAGGTCGCGATTCTTGTTGCTGACCAAAAAGAAGCGCGGCCTCTGGGGACGAGAATGGGGCTTAACGAAAGTAACTCAATCAACGCACCTTTAGTGCGCAAGTCCTATCCTAGAGTTCCGGAATATTTGATTGAGTAAAAACTGTCCTTTGTTACAATTTGCAGTCATACATTTTTTATTACGTTCGACAGAACGCAGTTCTAATCGGGTAATGAGGTAAAATTCGTCTTTTCCTGTATGTATGTAGGGACACCAATTTGGTCCCCGGAGAAACATTCTTCAAGGGCGAATGATGTCATATCCATACATGTTCGTCCATGTGCTTTCTTTCGAGTGTTGTGCAATATTGCGGAGTTTTGAGTGTCGGGGCAGCTTGTGGCTTAACTGCAGAATACAGCGGATAAGTTTTTTGTTAAGTTCGAAGTCAGTGCTGATCGCATTTAATGAAAACCTTGCAGACCTGTCTTCATGAAATGTGTAAACATTTTATATCACCAGAAAGCTAGAGTTTGGCTGCAATTTCTGTTTACCCTCCTCTCTTCGACCAAAACCAACGCTACTTTCTGCTGAATGAATCAACGGGGAGAAAGACGTCGAGTGACTAAACGAGCGGAGGAGGCGGCTAAAATACAGGCTAAAGAATAGGAGGTAAGACACAGGAACAGGGATGGTTTAAATAATAAGGCTGAAGAAGATTAACATGGATTACAAATTAGGAACTTGAAAAATTTATGCAAAACTTAGTTTCAAGTCTTGGATACCATATTTTAAGAAGAGGGCTAAAGAGAAGATTTGATGTTTGGTTCGTCTTTCAAAAATTCCCTGACAAGCAAGTTGAATTCGTCCGCATAACGAAGGTGAAGATTGTGTCTTCCCTCTGGCATAAGATGAAGCTTTGAACCACGGATGTTAGCATGTAAATACTCTGGGTGAAACTGTGGAACCAGGGGGTCTTTCTGCCCATGCACCACCAGGGTAGGGCACTCTATCTTCTTTACTTCACTGGTACATATGTCACCACCCCGCTCAGTAAAGTACTGGCTTATGCCATCTATCCAGGCACTGTTCATTTCTTGGAGTCCTTCTTTTCCATACAGGGCTGAAATGTAACCACATGTGCTCTGGGTTAACCTTGAAAGCTTCATAGAGTGGTCAATATTTAAGCAATAGAGCACTTTTTCCATGTTTACATAGCCTCATCTAAACACGAGGATGGTTGGGAGAATTCAAGACAATTATGCAAACCCGAGATGTAGTCGAAGGTTTGCAGAACTTTTGAGAATTCTCCCAGCCCTCCAAGTGTTAAGATGAGGCTCTGTAAACATGGAAAAAGTGCTCTATTGCTTTTATAAAATAATTCTTAAAAATATGCGCACATCTGAAACGCCACAACCATCATCTAAACACACCTATCGACCAATGAGAGCGCACACAGTGGCTCAGTTATTTTATAATGAATGCTTCACTTCAGAAAATCTGAAGAAAAATGTGTAAGCAGACATTTATGGCACCTAATTTCTATAGGGGAAGAGGGGGTTACTCCCACATATAACCTACATGGGCATGCTGTGCTGTGAAAGATATGGCTCTGAGGCAGTTTAGTCGGAGAAAGAGTATAAAAATCAGACAGTGGCCAGTGAATAAGTTAGCCTAACCTGGGGATCTTTACCTGGGCTTCTGCACCAAGCTAGTGGCATGGCTCAACAGGCACCCATTTTATATCCCTGGTTGGAGAGAGACAACAGGAGAGAAGTATCTTGTTCAATGACGGCACAGCACAAAGACAGGGATCCCATCACTGTTCAATGTTCTTAAAGAAGCAATGCCAGAAAATACACTTCTCTTATATTGACTTATTTCATTTACACCTGTAAAGTATAGCCTCTTATGGGAACCTG
>JAHPZR010032663.1:0-13165 GCA_019787425.1 Platygyra sinensis | reverse complement strand
CGAAGAATTGGACGTCGCCTAAAGATCTACTCATAGACTGCTTCACCCCTTTGTTGATCTTTTCGGGGAAATCTGATATCCCAAAAAAAACGCATTTACAATCAATTCCAACTCGCAACATTGACTATTTCTTACAGAGAAACAGTGTTCAACAAGAGATATGGAAGTAGGATACTAACCTGGAGTATACGATTCATCTTGTTGTTTCCACCACACGCACGTGGATACTGAGCTTCAACTGAGTGTTCACTAACAACGACTTTTAGAACTAAATGGCTTCTGTTAAATATGTTCCCGTTGTACACAGTGAAAACTGTGGCCAGCAATACTTCATCCACGTTAGTTCTAACATTATAGGCTATTTCACTTAGTGTTATCACTCAATCACGAACAACAAGAACCAAAAGTCAGAACAACACCACTTTCGAAAACTTGTAAAATCCGCCATTCGATGACAGAAGGCTCTCAGTTATTTTCCTTCAAAACAATAATGAACTATTGTCTTTTGCCGAAAGTTTTGCTTTCAAAGTCGAAGAAATGTGCCTGCAACATCTTTCTACCCTCAGTTTGAAAGGAAATGAACCTGATGGTTTGCAAATGGAAGAAAATCTTGGCAAATCGAAACGCCATTTTTTCGCTTTGTGAAGCGAGCTGCGCGGCGCAGTTTAAACCGGATGTGACGTCACTTTTCGTTGGATGATCCATATACGAAAATCTCAGGAGTCTTCTGCCCCGCCCCTGGGAAAACCTTATGCTTCCACATCCTTAAATTATCAATTGGATGTAGCATACTACGCGCTTTTCTAAACACGTCGATACCAAGAATGGCCCTTCCCTCTCCAAACAATGTTGGGATGAAGAAACGCTTTCAGGACAGTCTTAAGTGTACAGGGCTGCACAAACTACAACATTGCTTGGGGGTGGAGGGTGGGGAGAAAGAAAGGCACATCGTCTTAATTGTCCTAAGACTTTTGTCCCCCATTGTAGCTTGCAATTGAGGCCGATGCGCGGGAATATCATGGTACAAGGAAGCCGGACTGTTCCATAAAATGGCGCCACAGTAGCTAAAGCTATTTTTACGATAACTGCAGAAATTCGCGCGCGCTCATTGGTTAAATTTTATTGTCCATATGCGGACAGACAGATAAATTTGAAATTCATGCGACGCGTCAGCGAGCGAGAGCGGGCAATTCGACAATTTGTTATCGTAAAAAACAAATTGATGTCAGTTTTTAATGCGTCTGTCCTGTTATTGACAATGAATTTCGTCATAACATTGTCAAAGTAGTCTGCGGATCCACTCGGCTATCGCCTCGTGGATCCACAGCTACTTTGACAATGTTATGACGAAATTCACGATCAATAACAGGACAGACGCATAAAAAACTGACGTCAATTTGTTAAATAGCAAACCTTGTTTTAACGCACTCAGTGCAAAACAGACGCGTCAATCAAGCCTTTTAAATAAGGGCATAAAATTCACCTGTCAATTTTCCTGGCAGATTGCTCAAGTAAGCCACTTAAAATCCCGTCAACTCCGCCGCTTTGTAAATCGTACAATGGAGTCGGGTTATGATAGTCGCTGATGGGTACATCAAAGTGGCCTGGCCGTGTGTACACGTTGCCAACAGTACTGTGTCCGAATCTCAGAGCAGCTGTTGCAAAACTGTTTGCTATGGTAGGATCAGCTGATGAATTGTAGCCGGTGTAGCTGTCGATGTTTAGGTCATATTTCCTTAGCTGTCAAAAACAAGGGCAACTGCGATTAACAAGATTAGACCACCACGCAGGAGAAGTTTGGTTTATTAATCAAATCTATTATTAAAGCCGAAAACTGGACTACACGGAGTCCTGACACCAGATAGCCATGACTAGAACAATATTAGGCATACTTTTAACTTTTTAAGGATTAAACCACTGCAGAAACCGTGTACGATCAAAACTTGCTCTACGTTGGATCAAAATAGATCGTGACCAGACCAAAAAACTTTAAAAATAGAAAATATACTGCAAAGGTTGGTCAAGACAACGTGGACATAGGCGTTGTTACAATATTTCGGCTGGCCAACACCAGCCTTCTTCAGGTTTATTGAATGGATAAATGCTGCTTACAGATCTTTATATTCACCGGAAATGACATAAAAAGGCTACGTGATGTGTAACATTAATAAAAAAGGAAATGCATAAAAGGTAATAATACATGATAACAAGGTAAAATAAACAAAAGAAAATTAAAAACTGCTAAATTAAATTACATTTCATCTCTTCTGTTAAGCCCTGCAGGCTCCAGTGTTTTTCCTCTGTGTATGAGGAATGCCTCACGAGCCTTTCTGATGGAGAACCGACTAGTGTGCAGTTGTTCGAGCGGTATAAGGATCATGTGATCCTCCGCGTGACCACTAGTCAGGAAGTGTCGTGAAACCGCAGTGGGGGTATAACTACAAAAGGGGTTTATAATTGGTCGCCTATGTTCATTACTAGTAATAGTTATCACTAAAGCTGCCCCCGCTTTCTTATATTTCTGCTCATTGAAACAATAATATTGAACGTTATTGTTCTAGTCAGATACTAAAAAAAAACAATTGTCTTGATATGAACTCTTTTTTATATAAGAATATATTTTGACGCGACATCTTGGCCTCGCTACGAAAAGTGGTGTCCAGAGCACATGCACAATGTGCTCAACGCGATCCAGATCCAGAAACCAAACACTTGTACTTGATAGCCTAATAAATTCTAAATAAAACGAAAATGCCATAAGCTATAATGTAAGAATAACACAAGAATATTTTCAGCCTAAAATCGGCAGAGAAATAAGAATATTCAGTCTGGGCCGGAAAAATAACATCCTTAGAAAAGAAAAGAGTGTACGAGCAAACGTATCTCGAAAGCACAACAGAAGTGAAATGTAAACATAAGTATCGCGTTACAGTCGCCATATATGCAAATTAAAGTCAAGCTTTTTGTCCTCAATGAAAACGCCGCAAAACATTTACATTTGGATCCCTGCCGTAAGATTACTCTGTGAAAATAACCCATCCAAATAAACGAGATGCCAAAGGAATATTTTAAACTTTATTCCTCCAGAGCTAACATTTGAGAGAACCTAAAACATATCTTGCAATATCAAGAGAAAAAAACTGGCAAAAAAACAGAGGTGTCAAACTCTGCAAATTACAAGCGGATAACAGCGGAAGCCACACAGAAATATGACCTCTAACGACTTTACTCTGACGAAATGTCTCCCTGAAAACACAGGATTAGTGCTTAGCGAAATATTCAAAGATCCTCCGATCGTACCATACAAAAGGGGCAAAACTTCCTAAGCGGCTACTACACGTGAATGGGAGTCGCGCAGGCCTGTCACCTTATTGTTATCCTTGGGTAATTCTGACGATCGGAAGGTAAGGTACTGATTTAGCTATTTAGTCGCAAATGAACCACACTGGCCTCGAATTTCGATCTAGCCGGTATACTTCAGGACTCTCTGAGCTGTTTTCCCCCCAAAATCCATCTTCAGGATCTCTGAAAGCGTTTTCAATTTGTTTTAGATCATAATCTCGGCCATTTCGAAGCGAACTTATTTGATCGCGCTGAAATAGTAATGGAGGCCGGAAAATACAAACGCTTTTCAGGGACGCTTGAACTCGAGATCTAAACCAAGGACAAAGCTCGTGGCAAAGACGCCGATCCCGCAAGTCCTCGCGCCCGTGTCCCTTTGCTGGCCTCCCATGAGCGTTTGCGGGAAAAACGTCGATACCTTGCGGGCGTGCAAGCGATCAAATCGAGATTTTTTGCGGCTATATACCGGAAATACCTACATTCTCTCTTCTTCTCTCTATTACGCGGGGAGTCCTAAGGTGCCTCCTCGGGTTTTTGGCCCTCTGGGGCCAAAAACCCTGCGGGGGCAACAACGGTCTGACGACGTTTGGTCTCTCCGATGTATTGAAGATTACATTTAGTGCACTGAATCATGTAAATAACATTAGAGGTTTCACAAGTAATATGTTATTTGATTTTAAACGTTTGTCCAGTACTATAAAAAGTATATTCATTACGGCCATCCTCAATAAAAGGACAGACGGTGCAACTAGTTTTATTGCACCGAAACGAGCCGGATGGAGACCTAGATTGGTCGGTGTTAGTAGGTTCCGGCAATTTAGCTCTAACTAGAATGTCACTGACTAGTGGTCACGCGGAGGATCACATGATCCTTATACCGCTCGAACAACTGCACACTAGTCGGTTCTCCATCAGAAAGGCTCGTGAGGCATTCCTCATACACAGAGGAAAAACACTGGAGCCTGCAGGGCTTAACAGAAGAGATGAAATGTAATTTAATTTAGCAGTTTTTAATTTTCTTTTGTTTATTTTACCTTGTTATCATGTATTATTACCTTTTATGCATTTCCTTTTTTATTAATGTTACACATCACGTAGCCTTTTTATGTCATTTCCGGTGAATATAAAGATCTGTAAGCAGCATTTATCCATTCAATAAACCTGAAGAAGGCTGGTGTTGGCCAGCCGAAATATTGTAACAACGCCTATGTCCACGTTGTCTTGACCAACCTTTGCAGTATATTTTCTATTTTTAATACTTTTAACATTAATAAACCTTAGGACCGCGCTGACCTGGACACTAGCTTTTTCTCACTTTGAAAAAGTTCACCGCATCCTCTACCAAATTTTAGGGAATTTCACCGAAGAAAACGCGAGATAATTAAGTTATGTTTCTTATGCTCAAGTTTACGTTATAAAATATCGAAAAATACCACCGTTTTCCTTCGAGCGCGCGCAGGTTAATTGAGCTCCATCCTCAGCGTCCCTCAGCGCGCGTTAGTCTCTTCCAAGCGTTCAGTTAGTTAGGGCGCAGCGCGGAAAACAGCGCACCAGAAAACAAAAAAAAAGCGGCGATTTTGTGCAACTGTTCAACTTGGTATTTCATTATGGCCTAGAGCTAGACAAGCCACCATGATCGTGAAGACCGCGCCGGCTTCTCTATTCATTGGAGACATTACTCGTGGAAAGAGCTGAAAGATTAAACTCTTTTCAAAAAACGGTGGGGAGGATTGCAAAGGCATCTTCCATTGACCATATTTTTATGCAATCCTTCTGTCCTTCGCGAAGACACTTCACTTGGGGAAATCTTTTAGCTTGTTGTTTATAACATATTTGAACACCGCGTCCTTCGTTGAAAGGTCCCTTACTGCCGCCACATCGCATATCTCATCTGCGTTAGTAATACTCGAGTGTTGACAAAATCTGTCAAAATTGACCAATCAGAGGGTATACCAGATACTGGTATATCGGAACGACCTTTTGTTAAGTTTGCCACAGGTGTTCTTTCACTTCCTCTCGCCGCGCTTTTAATTTTTCGCGCCCTGTTTTCCGCGCGGAGCCCAAGCTAACTGAACGCCTGGAAGAGGCTAAGCGCGCGTGCGATCGTGAAACCAGAGGGAGCCACCATAAGTTATCTCAATATATCGTTCTATTTTTTAAAGCTTTGAATGCCTTGCACACCATATGGGTAAGGGAACACAACAGGATCGCTCTGGCATTAAGGAACATTAACGCTGAGTGGGACTCAGAAACGATATTCCAAGAAACAAAGAAAATCATTGGCGCCATGATGCAGCATATTGCGTACAAGGAGTACCTACCGACAATCTTGAGTGACAACCTGGTATGTACAACAAAATTCTTTATGTTGATTGGTTATCAGTGAACGCAAGACTGAGCAATGAAACTCGTGCACTTTGGTTAAAAGGGTTCTATTTTCGTGTGATTTTTTTTTTGAAAAAAAGAAAACTGTTCTTATTTAAAGGGGCATGAAGAGACACAGCTGGCGCACATGCGCATTAGATACCATTTCATAGCTAATTTGCATATAATGGAGAGGCAATAAATACTATTTTTAACCAGACATGATAAAAATAATACCTTGGGATGAGCATGCAAAAGGACACTCGAAAACAGGTTTTGTCAGTGGTTAAAAATAAATTAAGCGAAACATTGCAAAAATTTGAGCGGATTTCTAGATGAACTTTATTTCCAGGTAGAGGATGCGGTGAACTTTTTTCAAAGTGAGAAAAAGCTAGTGTCCAGGTCAGCGCGGTCCTAAGGTTTATTAATGTTAAAAGTATTAAAAATAGAAAATATACTGCAAAGGTTGGTCAAGACAACGTGGACATAGGCGTTGTTACAATATTTCGGCTGGCCAACACCAGCCTTCTTCAGGTTTATTGAATGGATAAATGCTGCTTACAGATCTTTATATTCACCGGAAATGACATAAAAAGGCTACGTGATGTGTAACATTAATAAAAAAGGAAATGCATAAAAGGTAATAATACATGATAACAAGGTAAAATAAACAAAAGAAAATTAAAAACTGCTAAATTAAATTACATTTCATCTCTTCTGTTAAGCCCTGCAGGCTCCAGTGTTTTTCCTCTGTGTATGAGGAATGCCTCACGAGCCTTTCTGATGGAGAACCGACTAGTGTGCAGTTGTTCGAGCGGTATAAGGATCATGTGATCCTCCGCGTGACCACTAGTCAGTGACATTCTAGTTAGAGCTAAATTGCCGGAACCTACTAACACCGACCAATCTAGGTCTCCATCCGGCTCGTTTCGGTGCAATAAAACTAGTTGCACCGTCTGTCCTTTTATTGAGGATGGCCGTAATGAATATACTTTTTATAGTACTGGACAAACGTTTAAAATCAAATAACATATTACTTGTGAAACCTCTAATGTTATTTACATGATTCAGTGCACTAAATGTAATCTTCAATACATCGGAGAGACCAAACGTCGTCAGACCGTTGTTGCCCCCGCAGGGTTTTTGGCCCCAGAGGGCCAAAAACCCGAGGAGGCACCTTAGGACTCCCCGCGTAATAGAGAGAAGAAGAGAGAATGTAGGTATTTCCGGTATATAGCCGCAAAAAATCTCGATTTGATCGCTTGCACGCCCGCAAGGTATCGACGTTTTTCCCGCAAACGCTCATGGGAGGCCAGCAAAGGGACACGGGCGCGAGGACTTGCGGGATCGGCGTCTTTGCCACGAGCTTTGTCCTTGGTTTAGATCTCGAGTTCAAGCGTCCCTGAAAAGCGTTTGTATTTTCCGGCCTCCATTACTATTTCAGCGCGATCAAATAAGTTCGCTTCGAAATGGCCGAGATTATGATCTAAAACAAATTGAAAACGCTTTCAGAGATCCTGAAGATGGATTTTGGGGGGAAAACAGCTCAGAGAGTCCTGAAGTATACCGGCTAGATCGAAATTCGAGGCCAGTGTGGTTCATTTGCGACTAAATAGCTAAATCAGTACCTTACCTTCCGATCGTCAGAATTACCCAAGGATAACAATAAGGTGACAGGCCTGCGCGACTCCCATTCACGTGTAGTAGCCGCTTAGGAAGTTTTGCCCCTTTTGTATGGTACGATCGGAGGATCTTTGAATATTTCGCTAAGCACTAATCCTGTGTTTTCAGGGAGACATTTCGTCAGAGTAAAGTCGTTAGAGGTCATATTTCTGTGTGGCTTCCGCTGTTATCCGCTTGTAATTTGCAGAGTTTGACACCTCTGTTTTTTTGCCAGTTTTTTTCTCTTGATATTGCAAGATATGTTTTAGGTTCTCTCAAATGTTAGCTCTGGAGGAATAAAGTTTAAAATATTCCTTTGGCATCTCGTTTATTTGGATGGGTTATTTTCACAGAGTAATCTTACGGCAGGGATCCAAATGTAAATGTTTTGCGGCGTTTTCATTGAGGACAAAAAGCTTGACTTTAATTTGCATATATGGCGACTGTAACGCGATACTTATGTTTACATTTCACTTCTGTTGTGCTTTCGAGATACGTTTGCTCGTACACTCTTTTCTTTTCTAAGGATGTTATTTTTCCGGCCCAGACTGAATATTCTTATTTCTCTGCCGATTTTAGGCTGAAAATATTCTTGTGTTATTCTTACATTATAGCTTATGGCATTTTCGTTTTATTTAGAATTTATTAGGCTATCAAGTACAAGTGTTTGGTTTCTGGATCTGGATCGCGTTGAGCACATTGTGCATGTGCTCTGGACACCACTTTTCGTAGCGAGGCCAAGATGTCGCGTCAAAATATATTCTTATATAAAAAAGAGTTCATATCAAGACAATTGTTTTTTTTTAGTATCTGACTAGAACAATAACGTTCAATATTATTGTTTCAATGAGCAGAAATATAAGAAAGCGGGGGCAGCTTTAGTGATAACTATTACTAGTAATGAACATAGGCGACCAATTATAAACCCCTTTTGTAGTTATACCCCCACTGCGGTTTCACGACACTTCCTGACTAGTGGTCACGCGGAGGATCACATGATCCTTATACCGCTCGAACAACTGCACACTAGTCGGTTCTCCATCAGAAAGGCTCGTGAGGCATTCCTCATACACAGAGGAAAAACACTGGAGCCTGCAGGGCTTAACAGAAGAGATGAAATGTAATTTAATTTAGCAGTTTTTAATTTTCTTTTGTTTATTTTACCTTGTTATCATGTATTATTACCTTTTATGCATTTCCTTTTTTATTAATGTTACACATCACGTAGCCTTTTTATGTCATTTCCGGTGAATATAAAGATCTGTAAGCAGCATTTATCCATTCAATAAACCTGAAGAAGGCTGGTGTTGGCCAGCCGAAATATTGTAACAACGCCTATGTCCACGTTGTCTTGACCAACCTTTGCAGTATATTTTCTATTTTTAAAGTTTTTTGGTCTGGTCACGATCTATTTTGATCCAACGTAGAGCAAGTTTTGATCGTACACGGTTTCTGCAGTGGTTTAATCCTTAAAAAGTTAAAAGTATGCCTAATATTGTTCTAGTCATGGCTATCTGGTGTCAGGACTCCGTGTAGTCCAGTTTTCGGCTTTAATAATAGATTTGATTAATAAACCAAACTTCTCCTGCGTGGTGGTCTAATCTTGTTAATCGCAGTTGCCCTTGTTTTTGACAGCTAAGGAAATATGACCTAAACATCGACAGCTACACCGGCTACAATTCATCAGCTGATCCTACCATAGCAAACAGTTTTGCAACAGCTGCTCTGAGATTCGGACACAGTACTGTTGGCAACGTGTACACACGGCCAGGCCACTTTGATGTACCCATCAGCGACTATCATAACCCGACTCCATTGTACGATTTACAAAGCGGCGGAGTTGACGGGATTTTAAGTGGCTTACTTGAGCAATCTGCCAGGAAAATTGACAGGTGAATTTTATGCCCTTATTTAAAAGGCTTGATTGACGCGTCTGTTTTGCACTGAGTGCGTTAAAACAAGGTTTGCTATTTAACAAATTGACGTCAGTTTTTTATGCGTCTGTCCTGTTATTGATCGTGAATTTCGTCATAACATTGTCAAAGTAGCTGTGGATCCACGAGGCGATAGCCGAGTGGATCCGCAGACTACTTTGACAATGTTATGACGAAATTCATTGTCAATAACAGGACAGACGCATTAAAAACTGACATCAATTTGTTTTTTACGATAACAAATTGTCGAATTGCCCGCTCTCGCTCGCTGACGCGTCGCATGAATTTCAAATTTATCTGTCTGTCCGCATATGGACAATAAAATTTAACCAATGAGCGCGCGCGAATTTCTGCAGTTATCGTAAAAATAGCTTTAGCTACTGTGGCGCCATTTTATGGAACAGTCCGGCTTCCTTGTACCATGATATTCCCGCGCATCGGCCTCAATTGCAAGCTACAATGGGGGACAAAAGTCTTAGGACAATTAAGACGATGTGCCTTTCTTTCTCCCCACCCTCCACCCCCAAGCAATGTTGTAGTTTGTGCAGCCCTGTACACTTAAGACTGTCCTGAAAGCGTTTCTTCATCCCAACATTGTTTGGAGAGGGAAGGGCCATTCTTGGTATCGACGTGTTTAGAAAAGCGCGTAGTATGCTACATCCAATTGATAATTTAAGGATGTGGAAGCATAAGGTTTTCCCAGGGGCGGGGCAGAAGACTCCTGAGATTTTCGTATATGGATCATCCAACGAAAAGTGACGTCACATCCGGTTTAAACTGCGCCGCGCAGCTCGCTTCACAAAGCGAAAAAATGGCGTTTCGATTTGCCAAGATTTTCTTCCATTTGCAAACCATCAGGTTCATTTCCTTTCAAACTGAGGGTAGAAAGATGTTGCAGGCACATTTCTTCGACTTTGAAAGCAAAACTTTCGGCAAAAGACAATAGTTCATTATTGTTTTGAAGGAAAATAACTGAGAGCCTTCTGTCATCGAATGGCGGATTTTACAAGTTTTCGAAAGTGGTGTTGTTCTGACTTTTGGTTCTTGTTGTTCGTGATTGAGTGATAACACTAAGTGAAATAGCCTATAATGTTAGAACTAACGTGGATGAAGTATTGCTGGCCACAGTTTTCACTGTGTACAACGGGAACATATTTAACAGAAGCCATTTAGTTCTAAAAGTCGTTGTTAGTGAACACTCAGTTGAAGCTCAGTATCCACGTGCGTGTGGTGGAAACAACAAGATGAATCGTATACTCCAGGTTAGTATCCTACTTCCATATCTCTTGTTGAACACTGTTTCTCTGTAAGAAATAGTCAATGTTGCGAGTTGGAATTGATTGTAAATGCGTTTTTTTTGGGATATCAGATTTCCCCGAAAAGATCAACAAAGGGGTGAAGCAGTCTATGAGTAGATCTTTAGGCGACGTCCAATTCTTCGACCAGTCGCCTGTTATAACTCTCCTTCAGTCATGCAGTGGTTAATTGTTAATTCCTCTGTATTGTCTTGACAGCAATGCTGGTCCGGAGATCAACCTCTTTGGGCACTTGTGTAGGGTTAGCTCCCAATGGTATGGTGATATTCTTACCCACCCACTGTGACCCTGGAAAAGGGGCACTCCCTTATATGAGCTACATAGGTATGTGTGGCCCAAAGGGTTTGGTGTTCAGCCATTTTAGTCATAAATAGGGTATCGATTTGGCCATTTTGGTCTTAAATAGGGTATGGGCTTTGTTCTCTACTCTTGAACTGGGGTATGTATGTTACTTTCTCAAACTCATTAATAATTCATCAAGTTAAAACAAAGAAAATCACAACCGTGACAGTGGTTTGGATACCCCGTCTTAATTAGCTTAGATTTTGACGATTTTACTTCTCCATTTACTCTTTAGTTTTTGTTTCGATTGAGAAGATATATCAAATACTCGAAACAGTGTTTCATCGGTTATCCAAACACCTCGAATTTCGTCAAAAATACTCCGCTGCGCGTCGTATTTTCAACTCTCTTCTCGGTGTTTGGATATCCAGATGAAACACTGTCTCTCGTGTTTGATATATTATGAGAAGAATCTACTTTTTCATCATTTTTTGATAAGGCCATAATTAAAAAGCCTTAAAGTTTAGGGTAGCTGTGTCAGCCAAAACAGTTGTAAATAGGGTATTAGATTTTTGGTCTGGTCATAAATTAAATAGGGTAGGGAAAATCACAGATTTTGGTAATAAATATGAGAAGGGTTTTGGGAAGTAGGCTGCACTCCTCCACCAATTTTTTCTGGGAGTACCCTTGGGGTACTATGAAGTGGTTCATAAATAAATACTGGACAGAATTAAACTCCTGCTTTGTGCTCGCCTTGCTTTGACCTATAGCCAATTGCAGAAACATGAGAGGACTGGGACAAGTTTTTTAAATTAGATTGAAAATCTAAACATTTCAACTGAGATGTTACTGAATGAAAAGCTACCCAGCAAGCCAAGTTTAAGAGTTTTCAGTGGAAAATTGTTCAAATGGGAGCCTCGCAAAACTTGCAAAATTCCATACAAACCCTTACAATTTTGTGGCTTGTCTACCCAATCCACACAAACTCTCTATTTTAGGTCATATTTGAAGAGCTACCATTTTGCCATTTTCCACGGTGACCTCAAAATACTTCTATTCTTGGTAAAGACTTTCAACTTAACATGTAGTTGATCTTTCATTTGCATCTATTAGTGTTCTGAAAGCAAATGAAAAAACAACGGTAATACCAAACTCTTTCCCAGTCCTGTCAAGTTTCTGCAATTGCCTATGTTCACCTAAAATATGCAAATAATTACCCCTTATTTGACTATGAGGTCAAGACTTCTTTGAGGTGATAGTTTGAGGCTGTGTCAAAGTATCATCACCTGATGGGAATCTTAGGGCGCGTTCGTTTGGGATCAATCCAGAATAAGAACAATTGGAATAATGCGAGTAAGCGTTTGTTTGGGAGCTATTCTCATTCCGGAATACCTGGATTTCCATTCCGGCTATTCTGCTCCCAGGAGGAGATTAGCCGGAATATAATCTGGAATATATTCTTATTCCGGAATATCCCAAACAAACGCGCCCTTAAGCTCACAATCCATTTAATATTGTTAAATAGATTTGTAATTAAATTTTCTTCAAACCATGATTTACATGTACCTTACCCTGGGTGCCAGAGGGTTTTTTTTGTAGTGAAGCTGCGATTGTGAGGGGTAAAGCTGTGATGGAGATCCTGGCTTCGCTGCTCACAATCGCAGCCTCGCTACAAAAAAAAAACCCTCTGGCACCCAGGCAACCTCGTTCCCAGGGCCTTTTCCCTTGCTTGGGGGCGGGGCGGGAAAAGGCCCCCTTTTCCCACCCCGCCCCCAAGCCAGGGAAAAGGCCCTGGGAACGAGGTTGGCACCCAGGGTAAGGTACATGTAAATCATGGTTTGAAGAAAATTTATTTATAATTCTATTCAACAATATTATTGGATTGTGAGCTTAAGATTCCCATCAGGTGATAATACATTGATACAGCCTTAAACTATCTCCTCGAAGAAGTCTTGACCAATGTAGCTTAGTAGCAACAGGAGCTTTGTTCATTATTTGATCAATGTTTACATGACATCCACTTTCCATCTCATCAAGAAAGAATGAAAATAAAATGGGTGGAGAGATCTCTGCTTAATAAATAAAAGATGTGTAAATGTGTGCATGTGCCATATAATTGAGACATTAATTTTGTTTATTAGACTCATTATAGACCCTATACAGAAATGGCTAGCTTTAAATTATTCTTTTGTTCATGTTTAAAATACCCTCATGAACCTTGTTCTGGATAACAAATTCTTTACAATAATTTTTTGTCTCAAAAAC